>VZRZ01002101.1:79310-139630 GCA_013398175.1 Climacteris rufus | reverse complement strand
TAAATCTGCAAACTGTATCTGCTTTAGTACATTATCCAACCTGAGCTAATATCTTCTGATTCTCTGTAGCATCTATGGTAACTTTTTCAACAGAAAAGCTTAAATGAAAAATGTCTATTGAAATGAAATTTTGCCTTCCACGCCCATTAACTTGCCTCAGATCTGTGGATCTATTTCATAGATTTAATGGATTCCAGATTGATTGCCTCAGGGTTGTTGCCTTCAAAATTTTGAAATATGTACCAGGACTTCCAAGGCAGCCAAGGTGCCCAGAAATACCACTCAAGGACAAGAGGAATTCTCTGAGAGCTGGGACTGTTAGGTGCTTTTCTGTAACTGACAATGAGTGAGCAAATCCAACCAGATCTTTTATGACATAATGACCAGTTAGTAGATGAGGGAGAGGCTGTTGTCCACCTTCAGTTGAGGATTTGACTCCATCTGTCACACCAGTCTCCTAGAATATTATCTTGTCATGGCTTGCATGGGTTCACTCTTCATTGGGTGAAGAACTGGCTGAATGTCCAGACCCAGAGAGTGGTGGTGAATGGAACTAAATCCAGTTGGTGGCCAGACACAAGTGGTGTTCCCTAGGTCTCACTACTGGAGCTGGTCCTGTTTAACATCTTTACCAATGAGTTGGATGAGGGGATTGAGTGCACCTTCAGTAAGTTTGCAGAGGACACCAAGTTAGGTGGGAGTGTTGGTCTACTTGAGGGTAAGAAGACTATACAGGGGGATCTGGACAGACTGGATCAATGGGCTGAGGACAATTGAATGATGTTCAATAAGGTGAAGTGCTGTGTTCTGCACTTGCATCACAACAGCCTCATGCAGCGCTATGGGCTTGGGGAAGAGTGGTATGACTGCTGCTCAGCATAGAGGAAGTTGGGAATACTCGCTGCCAGCTGGCTGAACATGAGTCAGTGTGCGTCCAGGTGGATAAGAAGGCCAATGGCATCTTGGTCTGTGTTACAATCCAGTTTTAAACACAGAGGAGTAAAGAGAACTCTCTGTGCATAAAGCTGGAGATGTTTAAGGTTTGAAAATCATTCCAAGATGGAGACTAAGACCAAATGAGATCAAATGTTGGTGTCAAAAAGATTTGATGTATTTTATTTAACAATAAGTGAGAGAGAGAGAAATAGAGAAAGAAAGAAAGAGAGAAAAGGGGGGTGTGGAGAGGGGACAAGGAAAGTGACAGGTTAGTTGGAAGCAATCACCCCTCCACGGGTCTCAACAATGCCTCGTGGATCCCCTACATCTGGTCTCCTTGATGGTGAAGGGTCCCCGTCGCCACCACTGCCTCTGAACAGCATAAAAACTTTTGGATTAATATAAGCTTTAGGCCGGGGGAGAACGCTCAAGTACCACCCCTGAGGGGGCCAGCTTGAAACTGTCTCTTCCAAGGCCATGGGTCTGCTGCATGCAGGCCTCTGGTGCAGGATCTGGGGGCTCCTTTGACAGCCATGACAGCCCCTCAGCTGCCCCTTCACGTGCATGCTCTGCAGTTGAGGGTTTTTCCCAGAGTGGGGGCCTCCCACAGCTGGGCTGCTCTGCACGGCACAGGGTGGGTGTCCCTCTGACCAGAGGCTTTCACCACACACGCTCAAAACCTGGCAGCAGATAAGCCTGGGTCTAAAGCCTCCACCCCGAAGCTGCTGGGCATGATCCTCCTGGGAAGCACTCTTCTCCCCTAGCCCAGACCGCAGAATGGTGTCAATGTTATCTTATCTCAAATCCACGTGCAGTCCAGGGCCTCAGCCCAGAGGGGCCCATGGAGGCTGGTAGTGGTCTTCTGGTGAGGTTCTGTTATACAGTTTTTGCTATAATCCTTCATAAAAAATGTTTAACCCATATAACATGTCAGTCTCTTACAGTCTGTATCACAGATAGTGTGACCAGCAGGACTATGGAAGTAATTGCCCCCTGTACTTGCCAGTGATGAGGCCTCACCTCAAATCCTGTGTTCAGTTTTGGGCCTCTCACTTCAAAAAGGGCATTGAGGTGCTGGAGAATCCTCAGAGAAGGATGGCAAAGCTGGTGAAGGGACTGGTGAGCAAGTCTTACAAGGAGCAGATGAAGGAGCTGTGATTCATCTGGAGAAGAGAAGGTTAGAGGGGACCTCACTGCTCTCTACAATGACCTGCCAGGAGTCCATAGTGGGGTGGGAGTCTGTCCCTTCTGCCATGTCTCCAGTGAAAGGACAAGAAAATTATCTCAAGTTCCACTAGGGGCAGTATAGTAAGGGAAGGGGAGACATTTTTGGTTATGCTTTTGAAATTTGGCTCTTTGAAAGCAAAAAATTTTGTAATAATTTTGTGAGACAATTTAAATTTCCTATACAAAGATCATAGGTACATCCTGAGGAAGTGACATTTTATTCCTCTCCTAAAAACAAGGAACTGTTCAAATCGTATTAATTTGTGTCAGGTTTGCTTTCAAGAAATACATTTTCATTCCTCAAGTCTTCTTTGGTAGTGATTGAAAGGCTAACAGTGATATTTCCTGTTTTACTTCCATGATGTTTATTAGGTTTTTAGATAATTTTTTAATTACTTTTGTAATCATGGTATTGATACAAAATACAGAAACCTTTTCCCAGTTAGATATTGGATTTGACATTTTATTTTTGAGCTTTTGCTACTTGTTTCAGGGTCTTTTCCATTTTTTTTAACTATTAACACAATTATATTTGATGAGGATTACTTCTGTTTTCCGAAATGATTTTACAAAGACACGTTGAATTTAAGCATAAATAGAGGAGATTAAGTGGTATTTGTCTTGTGATTCTTATATTCTTCCAGAAAAAATAAAATTGCTTAAATATTCTAATTTTTTTCCTCCTATCTGACTTCATTTCATGCCACTTTTCTCACTATTTGTATTAAATGATTCTTGGTCTTTCCAACAGTCAAAATATAGCAACTTTTCTGTTGCAACTGAACTGACACAGCATGTGAATAAATGGTCTATCCATCCCAATATTTGATCCATAATTAAATAGGAAAACAAATAAAAGTTTAGAATCACTATTTTCTACTGTGTGATTCCCTTCACATTTTTGAAGGTTCACTGTAGCTTATTTTATTATTTATTTTAACAAGGAGACACCTACCTCAAGAGGTTATTCCATTCCATATGTGATTGCAAGCAACTATTGTTTGAAGTTAACCTACAGTACTGTAGTGGGATATATGGCAATTTATAACCCTGATCATAAACTCAGATTTTTTTAAATGGTATTAAGAGATATCTGTAACAATTTCTAAAGAGAACAACCAGAATTAACAGCCCTGTTTCTCATTTACTTCTGAAGATTTTTAGCATTTTTCAATCATAAAAATTGAAAAACAATATTTCTCAGTGACAGCATTAACTCCAGTCAAAACTTAGTTAATGACACTGATGTTGTCCTCCATCTAGCTGTTCTGTTTTCTCTTCCAGTCCTTCTAACAAATACCAGTTTTGTAGTGAATGGATTCTTTCCTGTCAGTGGTGTCATCAATTTGTCATCATAGGTCTGAGACTTTGCTGATGCGTTCACTAAGAATGTCAAAACCAAGCAGATTCCATTTAGTGCTTGCTTATTTTTGCTTTCAGATAAAGACAGTATCAGATAGAGGAGATTGTTTTCATTGTGTGTTTCTAACTCTATACTAGCAAAAATTAATCCCAGAAGTCAAATTATCTTGCAGTTATGCAAGTGCTTAATTTTTATTACTACAAAGGAACCTTATGCTTGTCTCTGCGTTTAAGAACTAAGGTTTTCAGTTGCTGTTGTAGGATATTTTGTCTTACGGGCATAGGAAGAGGTACATGACAATGATGCTCATTTGTTTTTTCTCAGTTTTTTGGTTGCTTCTGATGAAATGGTTTATCATTACTTTGTTTAGGTGTATGCTTTTCTTCCTGAATACGTGAAAACTTTTGTCACATTGAAAATACAATTTCTAGTGAAGCACACAGAAAGAGAGCTGTAGAGAAGAAAACAGAAGACAGAGATGCAAAGTGAAAAAATAATGATGATAACAATAATAATAATCATGATTTAGGCCATGGTCTTGAACGCAGATTGCTAAAAGCCAAATAAAGCACTATAAGGTTATTTTGGATGTGAACCTAATTTTTGTGAACATTTTTATGTCTTGGATTCACATCAGTACAGAACAGGAGCTCCTGTCACGTCTGCAAAATGAGATTACTTTCTTGCCCAGGTTTAAGCTAGAGAATATGAGATGTGAGCTAAACTAGATTTACTGAATTCTCCTGGACAGAATATATTTACTTTCCATCAGACTCACCAGAATTAAGCCTTCTTGATTCTGAAAGTACTGATAATTTGCTGCAATTAGCATACTACTGGAATATGGAATGGGATTTCTACTGGAATATGGAATGGAATTTAAGTAAATATTAAGATATTATGGTCTACTGTAGAAAAAATAGGACAGCTGCAGTAAAATAATAATTAAAAAAACCTGTTTTGTCAACTATGTCCTTTGAAAAAAGTAACTGTTTTAATCAATCCAAGTCTACAACAAATTGAAAGAAGACACAGAAAAACAAATTCTTGTCTTTTAAACCATGCTTTATCTAAAATGTAAACTCACCTGTCTTTGTTATATAGCATTTCTTTGTAAAATGTGTATTTATCTTAAAAATTCAGTTTGCAAAAGGGGTGTCAAGTTGCTGAGAAAGTTTTCTACCTGTTTTGTCCTAGACCCTCTAGAACAAACAAACAAACAAACCCAGTTAAACCCAAGCAAAATCTTGCTTAAGAGATGTGTTAGCCTGTAATAATGTAAAACATGAACATTTTTACTGTATAGCTCTGTCTGTTCTGCATATCAGACCTAACTAGTGTAAATGTCAAGTTTTGAGTTCTCAAATATAAAACATATTGATAACACTTCATGTAATCGTTTCAATTTCTACTTTTAAAGAAATATTTTCTTCAAATGCCAGTAATGACAACAGTGTAGTTGCATTCTTACTGCTGATTATATGAACAAAAATAAAACCTTGTTGAAAAGAGCCAACTTATTTAGAGGGGTTTACTCAAGATATGTCACTTTGTCAGTATTTTGAAATGTCAACTGTCATGCAAACAAGCCTGAAGCAGTATTTTAGCACTTATTTATTAGATGAGCAGTAAAAGAGACACATTGGTCATTGAAAAACTAGACATTGCTGCATGCCTACAGAGATGATAGTTCTGTAATTCAACATGTCATATATGACTAATTTGCCCTACCTGTCACTCCAACATCCAATATTTTAAAATATTTATTTATTTCAGTTGCACGGACACACTTTTAAATCCAATCTTCATTGACAGACACTTGCAAAGAACTGGCAAAGAACATTGGCAACAGGATCTAAATCTTGAAGACAAATGTATGTTTATTACCAAATTAATCAAGCATGAATTGAGAAAGGTATATTTTAGGCTTGTATTTTGCATATGCCTAATACATTCTGAATGTCACATCAAACAACTATCAGATCACTACTGAAAAATTATTGGAAAATAATTAAAACTTTGAAAGTTTTTTCATTACATGTGACTTCTGTAGCAGTGAAAAATGCAGAGTGTAAAACTAAAATACTCTGTCTTATACAGCTTGTTTGAGTTAAAAAAACTTCTTTAGGGAAAGTCTCACCTCTGAAGACCTACCATAAGTTCAGAAAGTACTGCTGAGCTCAAGCAGGGAAATGTGATCCTTGGGCTCAGAACAAGAATGCAAAGTACATGAAGGAGTATGATTTACTCATTTTGCATCACATCACCATATCAAGTGGGTGGTTTTGCATTTTAGAACTTGTTGGGTTTGCAGAGCATTGATGAAAGGACACTTACATGATCCAAAGCACAGAAAACAAGATTCACACTGCAAGACTCAACTAACTCAGTTTAATAATTTTATTGAAAAGGACTTTGACAGAGTACTAGATAATTTGATTCAAAAATATAACCAAGCATGAAAACTTTAACTTCCGCCTTGAACATAATTCTATTCCTTAACAATAAGGGTAATTAAACACTAAAAATTGATACCAGTAAAAAAACAGTAGACTCAGAGTCCTAAAAAACATATTAGATATATTTTGCCTGTCTCATGCTTTAATTCAGCCTCCAAAGGTAAAATAAATATGATGACGATGATGTGCGGTGTTTTTTAAACATTTATCCATTATTATGCATAACTATATTCTAGATGAAGTAAGTGAAAAATATGATAATTACCAAGATCTTGAATGTATTTTCTTATTATTGTCTATGTCTGTCACTAAAATGCAAGTAAATAATAGTAAGAATAATATATATGTTTAAAGTCTGAGCCATGTCAAAACACGTGGTGATATCAGTCACCATTATATGCAGTGGTATCTGTATACCTACAGCTTCTCATTGTTCATTTTTGTATGTATCTCATATTGACAGAGTGTAAAGATAAGATCTGAGAAAAAAAATTAAGTACCATTTAGTTTCTTATAGTGATTTTCCAGGCCTGATGGACTATCCTGGAAGATATGTATGACCTATAATATCTTGCAATCACTGGAAGATAAATTTTAGAGAGGAGATCTGAGAAAGTACTTTCAGCTACCTACATATTTGTTCCTAAAATTAGGTGCTAAAGAAGGACACTGCACACAAATTGTGACACTAGCATTAGTTCAACATCAGTAGTCAGTTCTCACAAAAAAAACAACATATACTTGAATAATTGTTACCAAGAAAATGCAAGACAAAATCAAAGTTTCTTTCAGTTTTTAAACCACACTACCTCTACTCACAGAACTTTGTATAATTCATAATTAATAATGACACAATCAGTCAGTCCCTCTAATAATCATAAGAAGAGACCATAAAGATAATCTACTTTCAACGCCATTGCCATGGGTAGGGTCAATGACTTGTTCAAAACTAGCAGAAAAAAAAATGGAAAAGAATATATACATAATATAAATACTTTTGAGGACATCAATAAAAATAGTTATTTCTCTGTATTGCATTATCAGTGTAATTGTTTACACTGCTGTGAACAATAAAACTTTGTGGAAGTTAAACACAAATGATTGTTTTTTTAAACAGGATAATTGAGTCTCAATTAACTGTGGTAGTCAAGGGCTTCATCATTAAAAATGACACCAGGAAAACTCTGTAGCAGATAATGCTATTTCTTATGTACTTTTTTATGTCATAAGTCTCATCTTGTTCACAAACTACAACGAAAAACTGTGTCTTTTAAAAAATTTGTCATTTTCTGGGCTTTACATGACATTAGTGTTCAAGCTTCATATTACTGGTGTCTAATTATACTGAGATTTGAATTTTTTTAGTGTATTTTAGGAAATCAATGAAAATCCAAGTCTAACCTCCATTAAAGATTCTGGCATTGGTAATAATACATGAAAGTATTTAAGTAACTCTGCCAGAGACCCTGCTTTTGTTTTTTTAAGTAATGTTTTCTGGCTCTGATCATACTAGTTTCTGCTGAGCCAGCTCCTAAATTGCTCCATCGTAAATAATTGGTAATGCCATTCATTTTCTGTAATGGTAATGAAGGTTTAATGCACAGTTCTGCAAGCCATATAATAATGGAAAATGCAATAGTCAAATTTGTCACCTTGACTGAAGTAAACGCATCTCTACTTCTGTCAGTGAGTTGTTTTTAAACGTGGTCATAAATAGATCCACTGATACTACTTCACTGCTGTATTAATTCTAGGTGTATCAGCAAAGAGTTTAGTGCATTGGCTCCTTAAATCATAGGTGCATTTTAAAAAGTTTAAAATCAGGCAAGTACATTAGATCTAGATTTGATTAAGGGCTTTGAAAATTAATTATATATAGACATATTAGCTATTAAAGATAGCTATGCAGAGAAAAAGCAATCACATGAATGGACAAACAGATTCTGATGTCTTCATACAAATTGGTGTTTCTTTACATGTATGTCCTGTAATCAATGTAAAGGTAAGTTATTCATTGAGATTTTCAATGAGTAATTAGGATATTCTATATGTCACCACAGAAGCCAATTGACAATAGGTTGAACATTAAGTATTGTTGCAGAAGACATATCTGGTGGCATTTCATTATTTAGGTAAACCATGACACTGACTTTCACACTATTTGAAATTACTATGATAGTGACACGCTGCAAGACAGTATTAGTCTATTCAAGTTCTCTGCTATCCATGAGAATGAATGGAGCTCTCAAATGAGACCAGCAAAGAGAATAGAAGCTATGACTAAGACAACTATGGAACAAAATGTTATATAGCTGTATCATCAAAGTGAGGAAGGATTTGTAATCTCAGGTATGACATCACACTGCACCACCTGAATAGCAACAGTCTGTCTCTGTCATGAACTTTCTACTTCATAGGAGCTGAAAAACTTCCCTGAAAAGTAGAGATCAGAATTAAATCTGTAGTCTATGCAAAGAAAATGTATAATTTAAAATAAATTAATGTAAGATTGCAGGTAAAACAGCACGAGAACATTGGATCCTTTACATGTTATTTTGAGTATGCACCATTAGATAATTAGACAGATGAGCACTCTCATGATAATTGATTCTTTCCCTTTGATCCCATAAAAAAAATATTTGTCAGAAAGTACTAGAAACAGGCCACAATTTAGAAGTAATACTAGGACTACTAGCAGTAGTAACTAGTAAAAAATTAGTCAATTTTGTTTGCTTTCTTGTCAACAATGCCATACGAAGGGATTCAAAGGCAAAACTAGTGATACAAAAATGTGCTTGAATCAGATTGCACGCATTCTATGTTTATTGAAGTGTTGCGGTGGCCCAGCCCACCTTGGGGCTGAGTGCCTTACAGTGGGTGGAATTCCCCACCTAGGACTCCAACCCTGAAGGCAGATCCGAGGGCAAGGCTCGAGTCTAGGGCTGACACCCACTGTGTATCACTCCTGCAGCATCTCCTCCCTCCTGTCCAGAAGCTTCGCTGTTCCTTTCTCCCCATTGGCTCAAACCCCTCATGTTTAATAATGTAGCCTATTTTTTATGTATGAAGCGCTGAAGGTTCGGTTCAGTTCTCTATTGGTTGGTTTGTATCTGTTCCTTGTGGCGGCGTATGTGGCAAAAGCCACAGCCCCACAGGCTCAAGACTGGTGGGCACAGCCTGAGATTGCCACAGTCTGAGGCATTCTCCCTGCTCAGGGTGAGTTTTTGGTTCACCCCCAGCGTCCCTTGCACCTTAGTTTACATATTTCGTTTGGTTACTACATTGCCTAATGTTCTGTATAAGGTTATGTTCTGGAAATTTCATTACAGTTTGGTTCCCTATTGGTTATGTGTTAATCCTTGTACCCCCATTGATTACTTTCCCCTGATTGTATCCCCATAAATCCCCTGCTGTCCCTAAAACCTTNGGGAAATAAAAGAGCTGGAAAGCACTCCAAGGCCCTTCCCTTGGGTCTTTGTCCCTGCCTGCACCTGCACCATCAGCCCGGGGCTCTCTCTATCACAGAGGAGCCAGCATTAACAAGCTGCCGGACGATACCCTGTGTCTGGGGAAACTGCAAGCCGCAGCCCCTGCCAAACCAGGGTCACTCCCAGAATAACGCTGAGAGGCCTCGAGCAGGCCCCCGGAGCCAGCGTTAGTTCCTCCCCTGATATGTTATGATTTGTTCCCTGTTACCTCATGTCCTTCCCTTATTGGCTTGCTCCCTTGCTCCCCTCTCTCTCCAACCCCCTTTAAAAAGTGCTGTCACCCCTTGCCTAACGCCTTTGACTCACCATCTCCCTTCCAACCACACTCCCTGCCCTTCGGGGTGGAAACAAAGCCGGGACAAAAGACTCAGCATTGGCCCTCTCTCTATCTTTTACCCTCGCCAAGTTGCTAGACAACAGCAGTGCTGCAGCCTGCCTTTCCTGCTTTCTCAGGCAGACCAACGGGTCTTTGGTAGCCACGCCACGTGGACACCGGATCTTGTTGCTTGCTGGGACCACTGGGCAGTTAGTGGCCAGAGCGACATTGAAGGACAGCCATATTCCCAGAAATCAAAGCTGGCCTAGGTCTATGTGCATGTCACAAGTGAAAAATAGCAAAGTGTATTTAAATCTCCATGCAGTGGAACAGTACGGAGAAGACAGGAAATTTTACTTTGAACTAATTCTACTTTGGTAACTTGCATGTGATAACCAGTGGCAATCAGAGAACATTCATTTCTGATTCGGGAGAGCATGTTTATAAATAGTTTCATTCAAAAGAAAGAAACGAAGTAAGAGTGATTTGAAAGAATAATGCGGATCAGCATAGAAGCAACAAGTCTCTTCAAAAGCTCGCTTTGCAATAAAGCTAAAATTAAACACTAATGTATGCGTGTCTGACTGCCTCAAGGCTTGTCTGCCCCTGGTTTATCTCTTCAGACCTAACTCTGACCCTCACTCACAGAGTGACGTTCTGACCCAGCTTTAGCCATGCTTCAGCTTCAGCCCATCCCTAGAGAGGTGCTCTATGGTGTCCAAGGCTGCCCCAGGGCTTCTCTGCTCCCTGACTGCAATGGCAGGATGGGCCCTGGCTGTGCAGCCTGCCCTGTCTGCCCTGGGAGATTGCCTGCCACTCTCCATGTCTGGTACCCAGGGAGACACTGACCCCCACTGTGCCCCAGCACTGGGAATGGTATGCCATTGTTCCTCTGTGATTTCTGACCTTACATGAATATCCTTCTAATGACTCATGTGCAAAAAGGATAGGCATAGAGACCTACTCTATAATTTTGATTAAAAGGGAGGTCACAGTCTCTATTATAACTATGGGGGATTTGGAAGTGTCTAAAAGACAAGTGTAAACTCAACCATAGGCTTCCTCAGTGATAAAGCCTCTTTAATCTTGCAGCAATTACTGCTTGTAATAGCTGTCAGAAAGATTACTAAATAATCTACTGCAGAAATCTCTGGGATGGGAGAACATTGACATCTCCATGAAGACATTATCAAGCAGCAGAAGAATCGTTCATCTCCCAAGCTTTTACTAAAGAAAATACTAAAAAGGTCATGTTAAAGTACAGCTTTAAAGCTTATTTTATTTTGTAAAACTTTTTTCTGAATCCCCTTTTTTTTTTTTTTTTTTTTTACCCACTCACAATTTGTAAATTTATCCCAACTGAAAATCCACAAATTTTCACTGAACTAGACATTGCATGAGGAATCTCTACTGGCTACGCACCTAATAGCTGCAGTTTCCGTGTCTCATCACTGTCAACATGGCACTCTGGGTTCTGTCAGTGTGCTGTGTCATGACACTGCTTTCTGAAACAATGCATATTTCGGCAGCAAAATAAAAGTTTTAAATAAGCTGGAACATCTATTTTTTTTTAACAAACTTAAACAGATCAAGAAAAATCTCACATCTTAAAACTATTTTTCCACTAAAAGTAATACTGCTGTTGCAATGCAGCAATCGAGTGGATCCAGAGACAGAGAGACAAAGCTTTGCTACCAAAAATATGTCTGCACTATCTGAAAATCCTTACTTGAAGAGATGGAGTTTTAAAAGAATTTGGGAAGAAGTTATTTATGAAACACAAAATGTAAAATTCACACTAAACTATTGATACATATATATGTAAAATTAGTGCACATTTGGTAATTTCTGGTGAGACATTATCTGTTTATGGATAAGCATTGCATGTATATAGGCTTGATTCTTCTTTAATTGATACTCTACAATAAGGAGGTAACTCCTTATGTTTCACTTAGCATAGAACCAAAGTCCAGCCCATTGGATAACGAAAGACGTGTCTGTGAGTATTTGATAGTATCCATAGGGCCTCTGTGATAAGAGCTTTCAAACTTAGACAAATATAACCACTGGTAAGATATTTTTTTTTCCATTTGCAAGCTGCTTCCATTCATCTTCATGCATGAAACAAAATTTTATGTCTTGCTTAGCAATGAGAAGGGGAAAATATTTTTAACCTGTAATGGATCTTTACCATGCTAAATAGCCTATTTTGGGGAATAAGTTCTTATCTTTGCTTCATGGGCTTTAGTCTGGAAACAGGGTGATTAAGGGAAAGAATGTTAAGAGGAAAATAGAGCATACATTGAAAGCTTAAAACTCTCTCACACGCAAGTATCCTTTATTTTACTTTTAAAGTCTTGTATTGTTACGGCTATGCTTCTGTCCCCAGTATGAATATTGTCCACCTGAATGTCTACAGGTCATAGCAAACAGCACAGCAGTATACTCAGCAGGAGTGTTTCATTTCATATATCATTCACAGCTTGCTGCTGTGATTCTAAATCTGTCCATAACTTTCCCATAATGTAAGAAGGACAAGAAGCTGTAATTGGCTTTTAATCCTAGGTAAATTTTCCAGGTTTTTTTAACTCTTTTGTTTTTTCTTTCTCCATTGGAAGGATGGATTTTTGAAGTTTGATTATCTAATAAGAAAAAAAAAATGTAAAGCTGAGATCTAGAAATATTTAAATATTTAAATATTTTCAGAGATGTTATCACTGTGCATTTGCACAACAAGTGGTCATGTATTTATGGGTTACCGGAGGATACAGTTTACAATTAACAACAGGATTTTAGAGTACGAGACTGAAGATACACAGAAGTAGTGGTATAATCTATCCATCATTCTTAGTATTTACATGTACTTCATTACTGAAAAAAGATTATCATCCTCCCATGCTGGGAATGTAGGAATACAGAAGAGAAGGCTGAGGGCAATGTTTTAGATCTACAAGTATTTAGTTATCTACTAGTATCCTAGAAAATTAAATTAGATGGCTAGGTATCAAACTTCTAAGAAAAAACAAATCAAACCAAAAAATAGGTTACTACCACAGAAAAAAAAGTATGTTTAAATTGCTGTAGCAGTGCGCTTGGCAGAAGCTGTTGCTTTTGAGCTTCAGGTTTTGGTGGGAAGAAAGCACAGGCAAAGCCCTCAGCCTACTACTTCCAATATCTGAACTCTCTGCCTGAGCTGTGGTAAAATCCCATATTGCCTTTGTGTTACCTGTACGCATATCTCAGATGCCATATATGGCTATGTCCTGGAAAGCTCTTCTCCACTGGTCACTTTGCACTATGCCGTTCCCCATTGGGTGTTTCCTGATCCCATCTCCCTTTAAAAGAGCTCTGCAGGGCTTCTTTCTGGCTCTCTCTTCTGGGTTATTCAGTCACCTGGATAACTCTGGACCCTCATGAAACAACACTGGATTCACAATAAATAGTTGTTATCCCAGGGAAGAGCCCTCTGTCTAAGCCTTTTGTTCTTGTCTGCGCTACCACACCACGCCTGGGGAAACTCTCGTCCTAGAGGAGCCAGCAGAAACAGGTTATCTGCGGTAGCTAGGATTCTGTCCTTTGGGAGAGTTATACAACTCATCTCATCAGGGATCACGCATGCATAAAAGTGCTGTCGCGATCTCGACAGCATTCCAGGGCTATAAGCGCATTTAAATTGTTATTTTACATCAAACATAATTTTCATATTTTTAAGGTGAACATTCGCCAAATGCAAATTCTAGCTGATCTTCAAAGACAGCCTCCTCAGGGCACAAGAATGGTCTGTTCTTGTCAGGCAAGTTTGGGAAAAGATCAACATAGATGAAGACTGAACTCAACCACAAAAAGAAAGTTCACAGATGACAGAAGTGGGGACAGGCTACATGGGAGGAATGGAAAGGCATTGCCCTTCATGTAGGAATGGGTGAAGGAAATTCAAAACTCAGTTTAAGTTGACACCAGCAAGGGAGGTGAAGGGTAGTAAAAAAGCTTTCTGTAACTGAGAGGAGAATGGGTAGACCTGTTGCTCAGTGGGGCAGGGGATCTAATGATAGGGGTCATGGAAAAGGCTGGCTACTTTGTGCCTCTTTTATCATTCAAATAGCAATCATTTTACAAAACACATGAAGATTTGTATGTAAATTAACACATTAACACATGTATGTAAATTAATGCACATTTGTATGTAAATTAACTGCATCCCAGATGTGATTAAAGTGTTTATATGCGAGAGACTTCATTTGGTTTTGGTCATCCAGTTGTCAAAGGCTTTACAATTCTATCTGTGGCTCAAAGCTGAACTTCAATTTTGCAGAAATCTTCATTTCAGGGTTGTGTTAAATTAGTATTAATCAAATCTATTTCTTAGAAGTAAGCAAAATTTGGGAATTTTGACCTAGAAACTGCATGTTCTTGTGTAGCTGCCCAGGGCCTGGTTGCCCAGGGCTGCTTTTGAGAAATTCTCCTTTCCCATACAAACTATGCAAAACAAGCAGATAACGCTTGAACATCTGTTGTTTGTCCTGAGATGATTTGATTCAAACCGAGTGTGTTTTGGAACTGGGTGTTGTGAGGCTCCAGCCTATCATCTCGGGGGGTGCTTGAACACCTGATGGGTTCTTAGCATATAAATAAGGGAAAAAGGACAATAAACTCTCTCCTGCTGCCTTCACTGAGCTGGTCGTGTGCTTATTTCCACGTCTATAGCGACATCCCACAGTGACATTCTTGTAGTGCTATTCCTAGGTGACTTTGCAAAACCCTTGGGATTCCTGAAAACCTTTAAAGTCATAAGCCTAATGTTTGGTTAAAGAAGAGCTGTGATAAATTGTTTATTTAGTTTTTCTAACCTGTTTATATATTTCAGAATTTAGTCCAGCTTTTCATTCTGAATCATACACAGTGAACTTTCCAGAGAAGGGCTTCAAGTTCTGGTTTGAAAAGTGGAGAAATTAATTATTTTATTATTGCTTGTATTTCAATATTTTTTTCCTCAGTATCTACATATTTTTACAGCAGCACAAAAAACAGTAGTAACAGCACCATCACATCATCCCTACTGTTGTTTGCATGAGAACAGCTGAAGGAAATAGCTACCTTACTTAGGAACAATTACTGTTAACTCAGGATATGCCACTTTGCCATTGTGTTGAAATGGTAGCTTTCTGAAATAAAGCAGCCTGGAGCAGAATTCAGCACTGATGTTACTTATTAGACAAGCAATAATATAGAGTACATGGGGTTTTGAAGAGTAAGCCCTTCTGTGGGGCTAAGGGCACTGTAGAATTATGAAATTCAACATGGCATATGTGGGAAGGGTAGGTGACTCCTTTTAATTATGTGTGCTTTTGGATCAAGGCATCACACAGAACCCTTAGGGACAGAAACTGAAGCATGAAACCTGCAGTCCCTCAATAGACAAAGAATTCTGTTAACTCAGCAGGACATTGAATAATCTACTGTAGGTCTGTTGCGGTGGCCCAGCCCACCTTGGGGCTGAGTGCCATACAGTAGATGGAATTCCCTGCCCAGGACTCCAACCCTGACAGCAGATCCAAGGGCGAAGCCCGAGTCCAGGGCTGACACCCACTGTGTGTCACTCCTGCAGCATCTCCTCCCTCCCGTCCAGAAGTTTCACTGTTCCTTTCTCTTCATTGGCTCAAAACCCTCATGTTTAATAATGTAGCCTGTTCTTTATGTATGAAGCACTGGAAGGTTCTGTTCAGTTTGGTTCTCTATTGGTTGGTTTGTATCTGTTCCTCCCCAATATGTTATGATTTGTTCCCTGTTACCTCATGTCCTTCCCTTACTGGCTTGCTGCCTTGCTCCCCTCTCTCTCCAACCCCCTTTAAAAAGTGCTGTCTCCCCCTCCTGATGCCTTCGACTGACGGTCTCCCCTCCCCTTTCGGGGGGGGGAAATAAAAGCCGGAACAAAAGAGGCAGTGTTGGCCCTCTCTCGTCTTTTACCCTCGCCGAGTTGCTAAGCAACAGCCGTGGTGCAGCCTGCCTTTCGTGCCTTCTCAGGCAGCCCGACGACTGGTCTTTGGTAGCCACGCCACGTGAACACCTGACCTTGTCGCTGGCCGAGACTACCGGGCGGTTAGCGGCCAGAGTGACATAGGTCTACAATGGAAAATAATGAAACCAAAAGACCCCTCTGCTAGTGTTAATAAGCACATTTTAAATGACTTCTAACATCACTATAAAATATCCTTTTAGAAACCACCAAATAAAATTCCCACTTGGACAATGTAGTGAAAGCTGGGCCTTCTGATACATGTATGTTTTAAAGATATTCCAATTAAAGTATTACTTACTTATTTGCTTAGATTTACTAATATCAGCTTTCCTTAATTTAAAATACGAGCATGTTAAAATGTTGCAATTAATAACAGTGTTTAGTAATATTTTCATGGAGAAATTAAACACAATACATAAGCATTCTATGTAAGCATGAGAGTAATGTGACCATAGAAGGGACATATTTGTGTGTGGTTGTACAAGGAAACCATGAAGGGATAAAAAGTTGCCAGACAGATGCAAGATAAACAGAAGGTACCACAAAAAGGCAGGATATCTTAGTTCATGCACACCGAAAAGCTATTCTGGAATAAGAAAACACACATTTTTGGCATAGGGCAAGGGAGGTGTTAGACATCAAATTTAATTAAGAAAATGGGAGAATAAAGAAGACGAGACTAGCTTGATTTTCTTTCAAGGAGCACTCAAGCCTTGTCACCTGGACCTTGGTTCCTAGGCCCATCCAGGACTGTAGCTGCCACTGCTAAATATTTTGCTTCAATTTCATGGCATTGTATATTCACATCTAATTTATAATATGTTTACTAAAGACAGTTTTGTGTAAGTTGTGATATCAATTAATAATGTGTAAGAATTAACCATTAGCTTCAAGTGTACAGCTACTGAGTGAATTTGCCAAGTTTAGTTCAGCAAACACTCCAGAAAGTACTCTTCATTCTTTGATTAAGTCTACTTTTAACAATCAGTAGGATACTTAGAAGCAATGTAAATTGCATCACCAGAAAGGTAGAGAGCTTCCCTCAGAATGATCAGCACAGTTCATGAGAATACATATCAATATTATTTACATTGATATTCATTTTAAGATTATTACACTATATGTGCTTCTGTATATTTTTCAAAAGTGGTACATTCTTAGTTGTTAAGCAAGTAAGAAGTAGTTTAGGACATTCACTGAGCTTTTGAAAAGACTTATTTTCACAAAATCCTAAAATACTTTGAAGAACTAAATCGAACACTGTAGCTTTGGTCAAATAGGAATTCTTCCACACTAAACGTAGAGAGAGAAGAAAATGCAATAGCAAAAACTTTTCTTGGTTTGTCTAACAATATCAGGTGTTAAACCGCAGCTTAAAATCCAGAAATTGTGTTTCCATGTCCTAGGCTGAAAATCTCTCCTCTGCTTTTTAAATAAATAAACAAACCATAGAAATTGCTCATCTACTGCTTTCTGGACAAGCTTAGGTTTTAGTAGTTCCATTATATGATCACAGCTGACAAAAAGAGAGTGCTGTTCTTTGTTTATTGTACTGAAAACCAGAAGGATTTTCATCACTTTTAATTGCCTTCTCAGTATGCAGAATTGCTTATGCATATTAAGGCTTGAAATACCAAACTCAGGAATTTTTAATGGTATGATAACCTTTATGAAAAATACATGCTGATTGTTTTGAAGACTCAATTTTCTTGCACCTTGTGTGGTCTGACCAATGTAAACAAAATACATTGCATGTAAAACATAAGGTGTATAGTGTATTGATAGCGGGTGAACAAATAAAGCAAAAGACACTTAAAAAAAATCGTAACAAAACATCCATTATTCTAAATTGAAGGTGGATTCCACTTCACTAGTACAAACTGCTATATTGAAGAACTCACATAAAGGCTCACCTACCTGAGAACTTGGAAAAATGACACCTACAAAGGCACTTGGACACTTGAACGTGTGACTTTTCCATAGCATAGTAAGTATGAAACATTGATGTTAAAACAGACGTGAGAAGAAATTTTGCACTTAAATAGATTTATATATAAATAATTTCTATGACAGCATACATCAGCCACAGATGTTATATCTATGCTCCTACTGGGAAAATTAGAATAGTTAGTCCTTTACCTACTTTAATTATTGGTATACATTTTTAATAAAAAATTGAAATTTTTGAACCATTTTTTTAAAAGAAAAATTTTATTAAAATGAAGTCCTTCATTCTCTATATTATATGAATTGTCTTCTGGAAAAGGTTAGTCTTTTTGAAAAAAATAAAGCCAACAGCTTTTTGTTTCACATTGCCACAAATAGATCTCAATGAATATAACTGAAATTTTAAAAAAAAACCTGCAGTAAACAAAGAAAATATTTCAAGTGTTTGACTGTTTTCTTTGTTGTTTTTTGGTTACGAGTTCTGCCTCGCTTGTTAAGCAGATGTACATCAAGAAGTCGTAAGACAGAATGCCTGTTTGCCAAAGAAAGACAGCATTACAGAAACTGGACTTCTGTCTCTTTATACTTAAGAAGATTACAAAAGTTAGACATCCACTCTTTGAAACCACAGTTAATGAATTACTTAATCTCTCTTTAAATGGATTCAGTATTCTCTCTTAGTTTGTTTCAAAGAACTAATCATATGTTAAAATTTTAAGTTGCTGTGAGGGAAGGGAGTACAAGACCTGCTGTGGTCAATACACAGGCTCATGCTTTGTTCTGAAACAGGAAAAGAGAAAGACAAATCCTTCTTATGTTATTGGAAAAGAGATGAATAAATGGGACTCTATGTTTAAACTCCATATTGTAGTATTGATAAATAAAATGGGAATTTTTTTACTTTTATTTTGTCATTTGAAAAACAGAACTGGTTAAAATTTCAACTTCTTTTTATATTCTATAAATATATAAACATGGCAACTGTGGAAAAAAGAAATGCAAAATGATAGGGTCATAGTTTCTATGTAGAAACTGTTCACAAAATTTCACTGAAATTCAGCAGGCTTTCTGTTGTATATGTGTAAGTACGTGTGTATGCACTTAGACACATTTACACTTTTTCTATATAGAACTACATGACTAAATGGCTTACAGACATTTGACTCCTTGTAAGATACTAATATTAACAATTTACAGATATTTATGACTTATTAACATCCTGAGTTGGCCTATATGCTACCATAAAATAATCTATTTTGTAACCTTTTTTTCATTTCTGACCAAATTGTATGGCAAAGTTTGCAACAACCCACAGCTGTAGACAGATA
Organism: Climacteris rufus; assembly: GCA_013398175.1. Classification (NCBI taxonomy): domain Eukaryota; kingdom Metazoa; phylum Chordata; class Aves; order Passeriformes; family Climacteridae; genus Climacteris; species Climacteris rufus. The sequence goes on along the minus strand of VZRZ01002101.1, from coordinate 120,550 downwards.
GAAAGGATCTTCTGCCAAGATATATTTCTAGCATAGATAGATAAGCAAGGTCAGGGAATCTTTTAGGTTTATGATTCTACAGTCCTTACATTGGATTATTTGTGTGTATGGTCTGTGGACTTAAAGCTGAGAATTTGCAAACAAAGCAAAAAGAACAAACCAACAAAAAAAACCCCAGATGTTAATTTTCAGGGATAAATTACTTCTTCATGTCATATGTTGCCCTTGGAGAAATGATTACAAGTCAAATAATTAGACACGCTTGAGAGGTCTTAGAGGAACCTACAAATTTTCTCTAATGATAAAGCTATCACTCTTTTCATTCCAAGTCAAAAAGTATTTGCAAGTAAAGGGAGCAATAATCATTGTTCAATGGAAATTAATCCTATCCAAGGAAATTGTATGTGCTGCTGGAGTATCATAGAGTCATAGAATAGTTTGAAAGGGATCTGAAGGATCATGTAGTTCCAACCCCCCTACCATGGCCAGGAACACCTTCCACTAGACCAGGTTGTTCAGAGCTACATCCAACCAGGCCTTGAACACTTCCAGGGCCGAGACATCCACAGCTTCTCTGTGAAGCAACACTGAACTCTTAAATGGTAGAATGGACCAAAGCGGTAATAGCCATATACCAGTTTCTTTATGAAATAGTGACTACCGGAAAATCTTGGTACAATCCAGATTTAACAAGAGCTGTGCCTGAAAAATGTGAACATCTTAATAATCTTTCAAGCCTTGCATCTTTTCTACTATTTTATGGGTTTTTGGTTAAAGTAAATTAAGAAGAAGAAATAAAATTGTTGCGCTGACCGCAAGCCACCCGGTGGCCTGGCAGGCAACAAGTTCTGATGCCCTGGCAGTGTGGTAATCAGAGTCCTGTCAGCAGCTGTCAGTGCTGCCTGCAAGTAGCTCAGTTTGAAGGCTGGCGGCTGCAAGGTGCTGCTAGGCAACAGGCAAGCGTAAAGGAAGAAAGAGGGGCTCTTTCCTTATCTGTAATCCTGACTTTATTCCAGCCTGGAGGGGCAGAGTTCCAGTCGAAAGGGGGGAACAAAGGAGAAGAGGCCTAGGGAGCAGTTACAGCCCCCTTTTCAAACGGGGCCAGAGAAGGGGAGGAAAAAAGGGATAAACCAGTAAGGGAATGACAAGGGGTGACAGGGAACAAATCACAAAGGGTTAGGGAAGGAACATATTTGAATCAACCAATGGGGAACTAAACTGAACAGAACTTTCCAGAGCTCAATACATAAGCAATGAAACACATGAATAAACATAGGAGTCTAAACCAATAGCATTACGGAACAGAGAGGTTTCTGGAAGGAGAGGAGGAGATGCTGCTAGATGGACACCCAGTGGGGAGTAGCCTTCAACGTTGGTGTTGCCCTTGGATCCACCCTCAGGGTCGGAGTCCTGGGCGGGGAAATCCACCAACTGGATGTCACTCAGCCCCAAGGTGGGCTGGGTCACCGCAACACAAAATAAATTCCACAAACCAAAACCTTTATCAAGCTAGTATTGAAGATGAACCTTAAAGATCCTCTGTTCTGTGCATATAAGGAACTGTATTGATAACAGGACTGATTTAGTTCCCAACTACTGTCCACTGTCAGGTGAACAATACCCATCTCAGCATACATAGGAGGTGGAACAGTGAGATGACAATAGTTGGCTGATATAAATTGATTATTTTTTACATCAAGGCAATTTTCTGTATACCCAAAAGTTAGTAATGTCTGGTTCCGAGTACTGATATCAAGAAGACAGTAGTCAGCCCATTTGTCTTCATCCAGGATTGCTAGTATTTTTGTATTTTGTTTTATAATCATGTATTTGATCATAGATAGAAATTCCCCTCCTTTTAGGCACCTCAGACTATTTCTGGACTTGATCCTGGATATAAAACAATCCATACAATCCAGTTCCTAAGTGAAAGTGAAATGACAGGAGAAGAGATTGAAATCATGTATCAGTGGGATTGTTATCAGTACTCATGTTAACACTAAACTGTCAACCAGTTTTATTGATAAAATTCTAAATTTCCATCATTCTTATTTGAGTATAGTTGAAAATCATAGAACTCATTTTTACATGTTCTTAGAAGTGCTAACTACTCTATAGAACTAAGGGATCACCATATTCCTGAGAGCCCTCAGGAGCATAAATCAACTCAGACATCAAAAGTGTGGAACCTTTATCATCCTTCAGTATTAAACAGAAAAGTACTATGCTATTACTGTGTACCTATCACTATCTAAACAAGAAATCTATTCTGTGCTTCTGAGAAGAACAGTAAAGAATGTACAAGGGATAATTAAGACACAAATATACTTTTTCACCCACCTTATTCTGTCCTACTTTTGATATTCTAGCAGAAACTGTTTAAATTTAAACAGCCTGTTTTCAGTTTAATTTTATTTTTCATACTTTCTGAAAAATCCAGAATTCGCCTACTGAGAACTTCGAGTTAAAGTGCCACTGCACCTTGAGACTTGTCCCCATTTTGTGAAATAAAGCATATAAAAATGGTTATTTTCTTCAATTTGCCAGAGAATATTTCTTTATTTGGATCTAGGGTTTTAATGTCTCTTTGTACTTAGCAATCAAATAGAAAATAAATGCAATATATCTTGGCAGGCTGAGTCAATACCAGGATTCTAAATACTGCAAAATAAATGTCATTTTGTCACCTTAAAGGACTTATATTTTCAGCCTTGTTGTAATGGAACAATTCCATTCTGCTGTGGTATCAAAACACCCTTTTGATTTGAGTCTGTGAAGAAATACAGGGGGCAGAGGTTCTTGTAGCCAAAGCAGGCATTTGACACATTCTGTTCCTTTTATTGCTTAGGATGTGGGTAAGCTTGGAGGAGCTGCTCCACAGATTGCAACCTTTGGTTTTACCCGTGTAGTAACAGAACCAAAAAGCACTGATCTGTAGAATCATAACATAGGCACCTTTACTCAAATAATTAGAATAGTTGGCACTTTGTCAGCTAGTGAGATAAACATTTGGGTAAGCATAAAATTGTCTTTGTTGATGGTACATTATCCCTATATTTACTGTGTTTCAAATGACATCATAGAGGTTGTGCAAAATATTAGGATTTGGTACAGGTATGAGAAAACAACCAGCTCAAATGAATTTCCAAATAGAAATTCTGTAAAATAAGATAGAGGTAGCTCTAGAGCTACTTGAGAAGGAACCTTTGTTATCTATGTTTTGCTACAATATTTATTAGACAAATATAACATCCTAACATAAGACAATCATCATGTTTGCATCCTGGTCTGAAGTGGAGGAGATCCTGGCATTCTGCTTCTGGCCCCTGGAGAACTACTGTATCTATTAAATTGTGTGGAATCATCTCTTTGAAGGTCTCAATCTAAGGATTACTTCAGTCACTCACAAAACAATTGGGTTAAAGTTTAAAGTATTTCAATAGTCACTCATTTATAATTGATATGCAGCATAATTTTGTCTTCATTGTTTTATACCTTTTTTTAAAAGGCGGTGTTCCTTAATTCTATGTAATAAATGATAAAGTTCAGTGATGCAAATAATTTGATGTAATTTATTGTGAAATATCAAAACATGTATAAAAAGTACAGTTAGTAGTGTCACAGAAGTAAGAGTATTCCTAAAGTGGGTCACTTCATGTCTTTTATGATCATTGATTATTTTTTCCCCACAAAGCTGAGCCTACACCTTCTAAGCATTTATTGCTGTATACTTCTGAGAACATCTAAGAATAGAGCATTCAGGTGGTATATTTGTTCTGATTTTTGAAACAAATAAAATGAATGTAAAAATTTTCTAATAGCAGCATTTTAAAATTACACTATTGTTGAGATCCTGTGGCATTTAGACTGACACTCACAAATACATGGATATAAGCAGCTTCTTCCTAGAACTGTTACAAATAAACATATTGTTTGCTTATCCATTTAAGGAAAAGTATTTAAACTTTATTTTGTTTCCATTCTTAACATTTTTCTTTTCTTTTTTGATAAGGTGGCTGTTAGTTTTCTGACAATGAAAGGCTACTGGTTGTCCTGAGGTCTGATTTTCAAATACATGCCTTTGAATCTTCCAGTGGGAAATATAATTTGCAATGTGTAATCACAGCTCTGATCCAGTCATGGGAAAAGTAGAATAATACTGTATCTCCCTATAAAGGAATTTTTTGGCATTTAAGTTTGTCTGTGTAGCTAAGAAGCAGAAAATGCAAACCTCTTTTCATTAACAGTTTCCATCAGGGAAGTAAATCACAATGTTTGGCTAATGACTCAAGGAAACAAAATGAACCAATATGAGCATGCTGATTTCATTTATCCAAGTCTAATATTTTACAGCATGCATTTTCATTTATGGGACCACTCATCATTAACTAATACTTTGTAATAATAATAATTCATACTGGTTTTATTGGTATGAACTTCTAAAGGTCATCTCGCATCTGTTTTAAAAAGTAGAAGTTTTCAGAAAACACAGGGTAAAATCTATTCAACAGCATAAAAGTTAAGACCATGGGATTTCATTACTAAATTCTGCTCTAAGTTATGCTATGTTTACTTTTGGTATTTTCTAGAATAATTGAAAGGTATGATAGACTCTTTTGTCTCCACATTGTAAAACCTGGATTCTGAAAATTTCATGTAGTGGTTTAAAGAAAATGACTAAATCAGCAAACAGAAAAAAAATTGCACATTGTTTCTGAAAGGAGAAATAAAAACACCTCAAATTTTCACAAGAGACTCAACGTCTTTGTGATTCATAACAATTTTCTGTTAAATTTTAGTTATTCAACAAGTACAATGCTAAAAAAACTTTTCAGTTGACTTCAGATGTTTACTCTTTTTAGAATGGTGCGTTCCTTTAATCAGTCAGTTTAATTTTGATTTTTCTCTTATTGCTAGTCACTGGGGAAAGACGTGTATGCATAGGTAAAACATATATGTGTACAAGTATCTGTTATTGATTGGTGAATTTAGATGAGAACAATGTAGCAACAAAGCCAAATGGGAGGATGACATGAGTTTCTATTGTATAACATAAAATTTATATTTTGAATTGGCTTGTTTTATTAAATGAGAGAATAGACTGATTCACCTTCTGAGTTCTGTACCATGGGTCTCATCAACACTGTTCAGAGAAAAACCTCTTCTGGTTTGTCATCTTTAATTTTTGAGAGCCTACATTCTCAATTCAGCTTTGAGAAAGGTTAGTTTTTTTTCTTTCTTCTGCTAGTGAAAAGCATCAAGAGAATAGAGCTTCAATTTGGCAGACATTCAAAAGTTTCAGACTTTAAAAACGCTTGGATTAATAGGGCAACAATCAAACAAGTTTTACCGTCCAATGAGAAAACAAATGCAGAAATGGATAATCAGCATGGGGTAGAAGCAAAGATATACTGCTGATTTGAAGCATATGCAATAATTGCACTGGAATAAGATTAGAATAAATTCTGCATCTCAAATGAGACTTGGTGAATATTTTAAATCAGTTCATTTTTGAAAATTGCATGACTAAAATCCCACCAGTGCCTCCATGCCTCAAATCCAATATTGTCTGAGACATTTTTCACTCTATCTGAGTCTGGTCAAGAAGACAGACAGGGAGCTCATTTATAATGGGTTGTCTCTCAGCTAATACAATGAATTTGAACAAGAAATCACTAGGACTAAATACATTCTCTTTAAAATCAGAAGGAAAGAAAGTTCTCTGACTGAAAATCTTTGAACTCAAATCTCAAGATTACTAGACAAAGGGAAGTTTGGAATATAGAATAACAAATCTATCTATTGGTGAATGCCAGTAGGATCTCCTGGAAAATTGTTGTAGCATGACATAAATATTCAACATGTGCTAAAACTTAAATTTTTCTGTATAAAGTGGATATTGAGATTGTGTTAACTGTTCACCAGTCCCTTTCTGAGCTGAGAAATGGTAAAGAGGAAACTGGTGATTTTCTAAGAATTAGAATTATATTGAGCCTACCACTCCAAGAAGTAAAACTGAAAATAGAAATAGGTTTGAAATACACTATTTCTTTGAAAATGCCCTAGCATTCAAAAAAAAATGATAATGCTAATTCTGGAAACAAGTCCAGTAACTCTTTTATGAGACAATCACTTACGTTGGTACCAAAATGAATTTTTCAAGTTGATATTTGTTTTTGAATAAACCCCTTCACTTTTATCACCAGTGTCATCAGAACATTACTCTTACTAATCAGTTGTCTTTAAAGTACTCTGGAGATATAAAATAAAGATTAATTTTACTCATCAATTTTCTCAGTTTTCTGTGTTTTTTTATAAAAATACAAATTTTCATTTATAAGAAGGTTTTTTTTCCCATTTCTGCATGGATATATTGTGAAATAGTATTTTATTAGAATTACATACACATACACAATTATATTGAGCAATCACAAATTAACAGTGATAGAAATTGTGTTAGCCCTATGAAGTGAGACAATTTTTGTTCCTGATATTGGTTAGAAATACTCAAGAAAGTCTGCTTAGTGCATTGTCTGAGGACTGATGAACTAACTGCCATTTGGTAGAGCTAGTTGCTTGAGGCAAAGCTCCTCAGGAATTACAGTGGGTTGGACTTTTGTTTGGTTGAGGTTTTTTTTGATTCATCCAAATTAAGCTCTTACAACTTTCCCCAAGAGAAGTTGGACTAGGTGGTACTCTTACCTTTGATATTCATGCAATACTTATGGCAAGGAGATTGATATGAGAAAGTTTTATTTTACTTCTTAATATTCTGTCAGGAATTATAATGCTAATGTAGTATCTTCCTAGATGTTTCCTGACAAAACCTTTATAACACTAAATAATACTATGATAGAATACTTGTATTGAATCTGCTGAGAAACTTAGCAAGCTTAAATAGAGCGCATTTTTGGACAAAATAGCACAGATCATTTGAAAAGAAGCCAAAGGATTAACAATTACATTGGTTATTTTAACAAAATTAGATACCAGTTCCTGAAAGTCTGTCCAAAATAATTATGACAGCACATTTCCTGTGTAGCAGTAGAGTATCACTCAGATATTCATAAGTGCAGTATAACAGGAAATGGTACTCAGCAGGAGTTAACAAAAATAATTTCAGTTTTATCTGTAACCTGCAAAATTTTTCAGTTTTAGGGAAGATAAAATAATATATTGCATGAGATCATGTTGATTTGCCTTCTAAATAAAATTAAGCAAAAAAGAAAGCAATCATAGTTTTATTAATTTATCTCAGCAGAAATGAGTTAAACATATTTTTTTCTTATAAATTAGATTAATGAATATGAATTTTTATGCTGCAAAATTTTTATTAATCAATTTAAGTAGTTACTTTGCAGCACAATGACAATGAGCAAAAGTAATTCTCCTTGTAGATCTGGTCTTTTGATTGGAAAAAGTGTTCATATTTCAATATTTATTCAATCTCCCTAAACCATTTGGAGTCTTATTTTCTTACCATAAATGATATGCAATTGCAGTGAAGTTGTACTGGTTTCGTCTCTGCTGAGAACGTGTGAACACTAGAAATTTTAGAGAAAATGAAATTAAAATTTCTGTCATGCAGATCAGATTCCACCTGATAAAACAAATGATCACCCAGATACTTCATTACCATATTATGTTTCAAAGCTTTGTTTAAGAGCAGTTTTTGGACAGAGTGAGGGAAAAGGCCAGTTTAAAAACTCTTGTTTATGGATTACTAAAGAAAACTTCCACAGACCAGCACCACACTGCATAATTTGAAGATGAGATCATCTGTCTGTGATAAGGTGGTAAACAACCAGTGTTTCCAACACAATATGTTGTGGCAGTGTGCATGGCTAAAGCCACAGCATGTAGGAAGGGAGCTCAGCACACTGCCCTCTGAGGCAGCTACTCTGGTTAGGGTGACACTGTTACCCATTCCGTCATTCCTTTCGGTTGCTGTTTATGGTTACGCAGTTATGTAATGTTCTGTATTTGGTTATGCTCCAGAAAGTTTTTGTGTCCTCGGTTACCCATTGGTTATATTGTAATTTCTGTTCCCCTATTTAGCTGTATTCCCTCTCCCTTTCCCTATATAAACCCCATTTAAGCCCTGAGTTGGGTTCTTTGTTCCGGACCCTTCAGCTCACCTGGACCCTCATTCCTGTTCCTGCTCCCGGACCCTTCCCTGCACCCTCTCATCCTGCCCTACCCTAATAAAGAGCTGAAAATACCGGACAAAGGCCCCTCCTTGGTCTTTGTTCTCGCCGACCCGCCGAAGACCACCGGGCTCCGGGCAATCCTGCTCAGCAGAGGAACCGGCACTGTCCAGCCAGGCACGGCTGGAACCCTGCTTGGGGGAAAGGCGCTGCAGCTTGGCAGCCAGCCCCCGTACCACCAGGGAAAGCCAGTGCGGGACGCTGTGCGCCCTCGGGTCTGTCCCCAGCCCTCGGCAGAAAGCGTCCACAGCAGCGCGGCTACAATATGTAAGTGCCCTCACTGCTAAAAAAGCTGTCAAGAGCTCTCTGCTGGTGATAACTTTTAATTGTATTTCAAATGTTTACAAGAGACAGATGTTGTACTTGTAACAATGATCATGTTTAATAATTCTAGGTTCTAGCCCTTTTCTTGTCCATCCACAGTTATCTTCTGGTTTCCTCAGAGAATCCATCTGGATATAGTCTTAAGAAAAACTTAGAAACAGTCAGAAGTGACTAATTTCTATAACTTTGTGGGAGAAATAGGAACCTAAATTCACAATGTCCTCTTCATTTACTTCTTTAAGAGGTAACATTTAGTAGAATAAGCTTTTTTTTTACTAGAACAAGGTGAATGTGTCATCAGCAAATGTTCCATTTGCTTATCTGGAATATTTTAATAAGATTCTTTGGTTAATGAGCAAAAGTTTACTTCAAACCACTGTCAAAAATGAAACTATTCACTACTTATATTTTCTTGTTCAGAACACTTGAACACAAGACAGTTTATATCCTTGTGGAGAGTGATTCTTGGGGGTATGAAGAATGTGATTTTTTAAAAGAGCGAGGCCATTTGAGCAATCCAGTCTATTTTGAGTCCCCAAAACTTAGAGACAGACAAAGACAGTCGGGGATGCAAGAGCTTGGGAAAAGAGCCTGGGAAAGGAGGAAATAAAGATACGTGGTAAAACAACTATTGTTGGGAAAAGGAGGAAACAAAGATACAAGGTAAAACACCGATGAATGGGAAAAGAAGAAACAAAGATACATGGTAAGCAACTGTCGATGGGAAAAGAGGATGAAGAAAGAAGACGTTGATAGCATTGTGCTGACCATTATGATGATTATTGCATTATTCTATTGAGCATTGTTCTGCATGAATAGAGTTTTGTAACCATTTTTTATAACTCAGCTTATATGTACAATTTTGCTGTTAACCAATCATGTTTGCTAAAAGAAAGTATGACAACTGTAACAGAGTATAAAAGAGCTAATGAACGATCAAATAAATGGCTTGACTTGATCATATTGATCTGGTGTGATGACCCATTATTGATCTCACACATATCCTATTGGAAAAATTCTACAGAACTTAGAAGGGACAAAATCAGTAGGAGACTCCGGTTTTGGGAGAGGACAATGTAAATGTGCAGGTAGTGCTCTAAATCCCATCAGAAAATAAGCTAAAATATTGGTACCTCTCTGAAATCTTATATTACATAAGTTAGTCACACTAATTGAGTGATAACAAGGATCAACCTTTAATTACCAAGGATAATTAAGCTAACAAGGATCAACCACCAACTGAGTTGGTAATGTATTTTCAGAATCCAGTAGCATTGTAAGGGAGCTGGTTAAATGCTCAGAAGATGACAACAGAAAACAGACATTTGCTACTTATTTCACAGACTAAATGAAATGAAATCCTGCATTTACCATTCATTTACTTATAAACCTCTGCTCCCCTATTTTTCTAGAAAAGAAATGGGAAGCTACAGTATTTTTTGTGCTTAACTCATGGTAATTTAAGTCAGCATAGATGTGACCTTTGATTGATATTCCTTAACATATGATTAATTTAATTAGGCATTGTCTACTTAGAGAAACTGGATAAACCAGTATCCCATGAGCACAGAAATAAAATTTTACCGGTAAAACCATACATTTGATGCCCTTGTTTCAGCTGAAAACTTAATTTTTAATATCAAACTAAAAAGCTCACTTCTGAAATACTAATATTTCTTGGGGTATTATAAAAACTTCAGCTTATGTTTTCAGAAAAAAATAATAATTCCTAAGTATGCATCACCTTTTGAGGCAAATGTTCTGCAGTGAATGACAATTTCACTGACAGAAGTCACATAGATCAATGTGTGGAGTAAGAAAATATTTGGATGGAAATGATTAAATAAGGACAAGAAAGGTTTTGAATCCACAAAGGAACAGTAATCAGACTTTAATTATAAAACATTGGAATTAATAAGACTTTTCATGTCACTGGACTCTGGTCCAAGTCCCTGGGCTTCAATAAGAATAAGGAGAATAAGGAATATATATAATAATTACTAAAAAGATAGAGTAAGATATTGGATGGTAACAGCTCTTGTGTAATCCTGAGTCAGACATCCACTTAGACCCTTTCATGTCTATAAGCAGAACATCTACTAGATACTAAAGGAATAATAGCAAAAAAAGGAGTGGTTCTTCATTTACATCATACTGAGTTAGAGAGAAGGGAGACAATCAATAGATGTTACAAGAAAGGAAATAACTGAAATATCATCACAGTCATTAAAAACTACGCTGTGAAGGAACTATTTATGTTATAAACCACTCATTCTATTCTTAAATGCTACTTGTAAACTTTTTTTATTGTGAGTTAAGGAGACCATGATGACCTTTTATTGATGGCTTTTTGATGGTATTGATGGTGGTTTTTAATTTCTGGAACCGTTCTTGAGCTTCCTCTTCATCAGGCTTAATATCAGCGTGTAATATGTTTTTTTGAATGAGTGAGTGACACTTTGCTTGAGTTTGAACTGCTTTTTAGAACTGAGATTACAAATTCTTCAAGGCAGAGTTTCAACACTGTTCACAGCAATGTTATGTAGTATTTGTACCTGATGAGTGCCAAGTGCTCCAAGCTCTGACAGTCAGGATCTGAGCTTTTTTCTGTTTTTGTTGTTGTCACTGTACTTAATCTAGCCAATGCGAGATGGATATTGCAATAACTATCATCAAAGTCTTGTAAAACACACTCATTTTCCTGATTAGAATAAAACTTTGTCAAAGTGTATTTCTGCAGACTCTGTCGATGTGTCTGCTTTGGGTTTGTACAAATCTTTACTATTTTTGCATAGTTGTGTGAGCAGGAGATTGGAGGTAGCAAAAGGTACAGGGGTATATAAGCAATGTTCATATTTTCTGCTTTTCTGTTATTTTTTACCTTTCTCTTCAGAGAGCTCTCACACCATAAGCATTATCTTCTAAGGACTCAAACTTCCTAATTTAGTTCAGTGATCATAGATTTGTCTGTGGTTAATTAAGGCTAAAAAATTCATAAAGGGTTTTAATGTGTTGCTCTTATTTGTTTTTCAACAAAAACTTCAACAGGCTTTGATTCTGGTGCTATCCCAACTTTATATTACCTTATATTATCCTTGATGTCACTCTATTAGACAGCTGTATTAAAAAAAAAAAGTCCTTGATTTGTACAGTATGATTTAGCAGCTATAAAAGTAAATTATAATATCTTCAAAGAAAGTAAAAATATGACAAAGGTAATCAAGGTAATCGACAGAAAAGATAATTAAATGAAAATAAATTTCCTAGTAAAAATAGCTGTTGAGCTAAACAAAGTTTCTTGCACTCTTTTTTATTCTTATATGTATAGTGAATCACTCAAAAGTTATGCTTAAATTCACTGTAAAAATTTGGTTTGCTTTTTTATGGGTATCTGCAACAAGTTAATTTAATACAATATGCATTTAAAAGGTAACCAATGAAATTTCACAGTTGATATGTGCCGCTATGGAACGAGGTAATCTAAGGGAAGAAAAGGAAGGTGCATAAAGAGAACAGATAATATAAAAAAATATACATTCAAAGTAACTTTCCCAGCTAGGGAACCAGGCTGATGGCACAGCACCACTCATATGTCAGTACAGTATCAGACGTCATAGGCTTAAATGCAAAACAGACATTTTCAATTTATCTGCACTTGTTACACCAAATACAAATAAAGATGCACAGCTTTATTTAGAAGGCAGGTTTAATGTTGACAGACAAGTAAAAAAATTCCCCGGAATGGATGGATATGTCAATATCATCTTTTTTGCACCTCTCTATATGCTTCACTTTATGTTTACACTTTCACCAAAACTGTAATAAATGCCTAATTAAAAAACTAAAACTACAGTTATAAAATTTTCTAATTTGTTTGTTGTGTTTTTCAGTGGATTTTTTTTTGTTGGGTTGTTTGTTTACTTTTTGAGATGGAATGAGGCAGTTGTCTGTCTAAATCTGACTTGTAATGTAAATCTAGTCCAAGAACAAGCTACTCAGCAATCACATGGCACATAGGAACCTTGGAAACTAAAAATCAAAGAGGACTGCCCAATGAATTCGGAAGTTGAGAATTCTGTAAAGAAAAATTGGTATTTTTTGGACTTCCAATTAGGTTCAGATGCCTACATCCTCATTAGGTGAACAATAACCAGTCTAAATTTTCTAGTATGCCCTAAATACTTGATAACAGATACCTTGCTAGCTCACTAGCAATATAAATTAGAGACTTCTATTAAAAGTGATTTTCTTCAAGAGATTTCCTCCTGCCTTTTTGTGAATTTTAGGATTTATTTTAAAAAGGTGGGCATCTTTTCATTTCAGTATTGCTTTAAGGTAGTTCTAATTGAAGATGGCTTGTCTGAGTTCTAATTCACATCGATAAAATATCTTTTAATTGCTTTGATAAGCCTAATTGAGGGTCATCAGTGCTTGAGTACAAGAACTCTATATTTCTCAGAACAATATTTCAACATTTTTCCAGCATCCTAAATCCTGTACACAGGATTTTGGAACATAAACAAAGCCAAAGTAGTGCTATGTGTCTATCAATACCATAATAATGATCAACGAAATCGGGGGGGCTTTGGGGCTGAGAAGAGGCAAACCTCTTTTTACACACTTCATTTTGCACAGGACATAAATTTGGCAATGCATACACACATACAGAGTGATATGTTCTCACTGATGTGAGATCTAGGACAGACCTTGGATTGATCAGGTGTTTGCAGGATCTTCTGCTAGAAGTAAGTGTAGCTGTCCACTATGAAAGAATAAAAACTCACTTGGAATATTTTACCTAAAAATCTTCATAGAAACAAAACCAATACAATACCAGGCTAAGTTAAAGAAGGAGAAGGATCACACTGCACATGATAGCAAATCTGACAGTGAAACAGAGAATGATTGGATGAAAAGGCAGGTGGAACATGAGGCTGCCCTGCAGGCTGCCATAAACACAAAGATTTCATGCTGATCCAGATCTTGTCAGGAGATGTCAGTTTTCAGTTGAATCAGTAACTGGACAAGGGTGCTATGTTGGTTTCTGATTTTGATTCAGCAAGAATTTCAAAATAACTTCCCTTTTGATTCAAGAAAAGATTATAATTATTTAAGCAGGTTTACAGTGGATGCATATGTTTTTTGAAATCAATTTTCCTTCTAAAATTATTTATTCTAACAATATTCCTTCTAACTTCTGACCTGGGACAGACAGGCTGTAAAAAGACACAAAGGAGCAGATTAATCTGTGAATACTGTCAGAACTACTTAAAAGTTCAGAAAAGCTGAATTTTTCTAGTTTATTTATTTAACATCTTATTTCTATATTTTTCTTTCCGTAAAACAGTGTTTCCCATGTAAGAAAGGCTGGTGCTTTGATTAATCCAAATGTGCCCCACCTTAGAAAAATAAATGGTTGTGCCCAAACTCTTTCAGAGGTTTTAAGAAAAAACATACCTCCTGGGTAAATTAAGTTTTTATTTTTATTATAATTACTATTTTTTGTTTTAGTTATAAGCTGCTATATTCTGTACCATACATTCTCTTAAAGGAAAATTCAAAGAATATGTCACATTGGCCTTCTAGAAATGTTACTATTTGCTCATAACAACGAATTTGTCACAGCGTCTTCACCTGGGAGGTACTTTGACTATATTACTGGTTACCATCTCATATTACATGACTGCAGTGTACTCACCATGGCAATATTAGTATGCCAACATTCACTACTTTTGTAACATAGTAGATTAAATATTTTATGGCACATTTTAAGAATTACATTGAAATGTTTTCTCTATTGCAGGTGTGCTGTTTTCTAGAATTTCAGCCTTAAAAAAGTGTAAATATGGCTTTTAATTACAGTGCATTTTTAATATTCAGCCATTCATCCTAAATGTTGATATTTTGATCTTATTCAAAAGAATTAAAGAGACACCATAATATGTTATCCAGATTTTATTTATTTTTTTTTCAAAACCTTAAAAGAAATATTTCAATAGTCTCAGAAAAATTGACCTGATAAAACAAGAAAATACAGTGTTAACTGCAGCATGTAGAGGAATGTTCTCAAGAGTATTAAAATATAGTTTACCATCCTTGAAATTATTTTAAACAACTTGAAAAGTAGATAAGTTATTTACAAGAATATATAAAGTTGTTATACTTGCCACTACTTCTTTATCCTTTTCTTCATTTAAATCTTAGAGATCTGAATAAGTTTTGCCTAGAAATTCTGGATATCTAATGAATTGAATGATACCCCCTCACTGTCATTGAAAATAAGTAATTATGGAGAAGTTTGTAATATCCTGTCTAGAAAGCCTCAAAGGTTAGAATCAGCAGTTCTCAAGGTATACAGGCAGCACTTCATTGTGAAAATCATATACCTATGATAATCGAGTAGAATTAAATTGCTCAGACATCAACAAAAGTGTTGGTTAATTTATCTTTGATGAAAAGAACAAAAGGAAGAGATTTCACTGGTGAAAGTGAAAGAAATAAAATAGGAAAAATAAAAATTAAACCAAAAGAAATGAACCGGCTGCTGGTAGTATTTAAGATACACTATTAGATTCAGCTTTAGAGTCCAAGGTCTCATGTTGATTGAATTAACAATATGTCTAGCTGAATTATCTCTAGCTCTTCCATAGTCTTGTCTTTGGCATGGATGTTTTCCCTTGACCAAATGTCTCTTTTACCCATACAGTGTGACGGTATCTACAGTCTAGTCATCTAGATACTTCAACATTCATGTGATGATGTGCATAATGCTTTTAATATATGAAGTATTTGGAGATGTCTGAAGATGAATAATTTTATACTGATAAAAATACTATTTTCCTTGCTACTAGATGACTGGGAATCTTTAAAACAATGAGACACTTTCTAAACAAATTAAAACTTTGCAAGAGAATTTTCCAGATACTGTTTCATATATTGCTTAGAGTAGTGATACCTTGAACATCTTCCAATTTCCCTTTCATAATCAAAGTTGAAAATGCATGTTAGACCAGGTACTGTCAATTAAAAGATATCTGCACATCAGCTCTAGATAAAAGTAAAACGAATTTGAAAATACTGAGACACAGTGGTGTCAGTGACTGACAGAAGGCCTAATTTTTATGTTGTTTACAGACTTCAGAAACAATTAAGTATTTAAAGGACAAAAATGCAAGTTGGTAACAGCGATCCATGTGAATTCTCTCCCTAGTACACCAAGAACAGTGTAACAGTGTGTTCATAAACAAAATTCTAAGATTTCAAAAAATTACATACACTTCCTGAAACCGATATTTTAAATAGCTTAGGATGTACCAAAATACAAAAGATTGGCATAACAGCAACAGCAATGACACTGATGAAAAGACTAGAGCACAAGTTCTGTGAGAAGTTGAGGGTCTGAGGTTATGTAGTCTGGAGCAAAGGAGATTCAGTGGTCACCTTAGTGCTCTCTACAGCTACATGGGGGTTGGACAGTTTTCCAAAGTAACAAGCAACAGGACAAAAGGAAGTGAACTCAAGTTGCACCAGAGGAAGTTTAGGTTGGATATTACGAAAAATTTCTTCACCACAGGGGTTGCCAAGCATCAGAACAGACTGCCCAGGGAAGTAATTAAGTCACCATCCTTAGAGGTATTTAAAAGTCAGGCACAAGTCCTCAAGTGCCATAAAGGTGGTCTGGTGGTGAACTTGGCAGTGCTGATCTACAGCTAGACTCAACGATCTTAAAGATCTTTTCCAACATAAATTATTCTATGATTCTATGACCACATTGGTGCCATTTCCAGGGGCAATAACAACAAAACCCATTATGTTCTTATTTCAACTATAAATTTAACTTATAAGTTTAATAAATACACAAGTTGTTAGCATGTCTGGCCAAAGGTAGTCTTCTACACAGTTTCATCAGGAAATGTAGCGGATCTAAAAATCTTAATTTTGAAACTATGCAGTTGTAGCAGTAAAAATACAATTCACTTGTTACCTAAAGCATTGAAAAAGTATTTTAGGTAGCAGAACAGATATTTTGGCCTGTTCATGTTTGCTTACACTGAAATTGTAATAGTAGCAGCAAAAACTAGTGTCTATAATTTGTCCTATGTCAGACTGAACACCCAGAAGAATAATAATGCTAAATTCTGTTAACTAATCTCACCAAAATTTTTGCTTCTTTTATTTGCAGAATTCTTACTTCTATGAAGTTGACAGTCATAGAGGGTTTTCTTTTTCCCTTGAGCCTCCTAAATGTGAACATCTTTTTCAGCTTATGACTCCTGAGAATTATTTTCCTTCTATACTTTTTCTCCTTCTTACTCACAATATTCCTTTTAATATCTAGCAGTTGAGCCAATTTTTCAGTCAGTCCATATCTTATCAGTTTAACACCTTGCTAAAATCAAGATGATTTAGATGACATCCACAGCTCTACAGTTACACATTAAACAAATGGTTACAGCATAGGAAAGTATCAGGTTGGTCAAACACAATTTACCATGACGTATTTTCAGTCACCTTCTAGTCCTTCAGATACTGCTAAGAACTTCCATAAATTTATCCACGGGCTGAAATGTGCTTTGTACAAGTTTATCTAAATACAGTAAAATGGACAGTTCAATGGGCAAATGTGTAAATGAAGAGGCAACATTGGTGCAGCCAGGGAAACTAAGAACAGTGCTCAGTATCCAGGACAAGCAGTAATTTGTCTTGTCTAGGAAAACAGCAGAATCTCCAGGGAAGAAGTCTACTTCCACAGCTAATTAAATATTAAGAAAAAAATCTTAACTAAAACTGTGTAACTACAACCATCTTCATTCTGCATTTTCAGCAGACATGACTTGATATGAATATTGTGCCTGTAATCATAAAAAGTCTATGTTTGGATATAAGCAAAACAAGCTAAGAAAGATATAAAGCAAACTAGTGGAAATATTTCATTTTTATATTTCATGAACATGGACACGTTTTTTACAATGATAAAAAATAAAAAGGCAAGAGTAAGGACTTTTCCCTCACTACTCTTTTTTGACCACAAATTTTTCAAAATATTATCTGTGCAAAATCAACACCAAATTGAGTTGGTCGAAGTACTGATTTATTTTTATTGCTGGAAACAATTCCTGACTATATGAAAAGAAGATCTGAATTCAGCTTGCCATTTACTCCTGCTGTTAACACAGGCTGTATTTTATTCAAGGACTAAAATGTCCCCTTTTAATTGATGGAAAAAAAAATTAGTCAAAGATTTTATGAGTCTGGTTTTTGATCCAAGTGAAATGGTCATTCTTGCTGTTTATAAAGAAAACCAACCAACACAGAATTGTTAAATAAGTTTCATCAATGTGATCATCAAGCAGAGTCATGTAAGTATCACAGTAATAATTACCTTAGACATAACATAGCTTTGCTAATACCACTCACCTATACATTTAGATATTTTAATCCAGCGAAATAAGTATGCTAAGAGCTAAACAACTATTTTTTGTTTATAGGGTCAGATTGATTAACAAAAACATAGAGCTCTAAAAGAAAGATATCATAAGCAGTCTTTTGATTCTGTCACAGCAAGATTGTTTGAAAGTATATCTGTAGGCCTTATTTGCATATTTGTGTTGCCACAGTAAACGAGACAGGAATAATTGCCCGTCTTGAAATGATGGTCAAGATATAATAAATTTTGTGGCAGCGTGTGTGGCAAAAGCCACGACCACAGAGGCTCAAGACTGGTGGAAGCAGCCTGAGCCTGCCACTGTCTGAGTTACACTCCCGTTGGAGTGAGCTTTTTGGGTCACCCCCAGCATCCCTTTCAGCTTAGTTTACATGTTGCTATTCATTTGATAGTTACTGTATTACTTCATGTTCTGTAAAAGGTTAAGTTCTAGAACCTTTGTTGTTGTTCCATTCACTATTGGTTACATGTAAATCCTTGTACCCCAATTGGTTAATTGCCTTGCCTGTGTCCCTATAAATATCCCTGTGTTTTCCCTTTCTTTGCCTTTGGTCCTTGACTGCTTCAGCTCTTCCTGAGCCTTGCGCTGCCTCTCCTGGACCCTCTCCTGCCTTCCCTGCTGCTTCCCCCGGGCATAAAAGAGCTGGAAACCACACCCAGGCCCTTCTCTCTGGCCTTTTTTCTCTCCTGCGCCCACGACATCAGCCTGGGGCTTTCTCTCATCCAGAGGAGCCAGCACTAAAAGAGTTGCCAGAGGAAACCCTGTGTTTGGGGAAACTGCAAGCTGCAGCCCCCACTATACCAGGGTCACTCCCAAACTATCACTGAGTGGCCTCGAGCAGGCCCCCGATGCCAGCGATAAAACTTCAAAGAAACAGACTTGATTCCTTCTCATATAGAACATTAGGTTATTTATTTTCCATTTTCTAAACTGCCTCGTGAGTTGGTTTTACCTGAATTTGAAATCATACACTCCAGCTGAGCATAATAATGTTATCTCTGCTTTCATCAAAATGTATTGTATATTTTTAAAATTATTTTTGTGCTTTTAATTAAATAAAAATTGAGTATTACCAATACACTAAGTCATGTTCTTTAAAATAATTGCATGTTATTTTACATCAGTGATGAAAACGGTACTTTAAAAAATACATATGATCTATAAGAACAAAAAAATTAAGGAAGCCTGTGAAATACGTTGCCCTTTTCAATGATCACAGAATCATTTGATCTATAATCTGAAAAAAGCAGAGAAAGTACAACTTGAGAAATTAAAAGACAACACAGGAGATAAGGAGAGGGAATGAAGAAAAAAAAAATCAATTTTCTAAATCACTGTATGAAGAAAAATAAATGTGCAAAACCCCGCTATCCAATTTTACACACTGTACTGTACCCTGCAGACGGACAGATTTTTTGGAACACAACAGAAAATGAATTTGTTCTTGGATTTAGTTCAGAGAGAATCATGAGAGCAATTTACTTCTGATGCAGTTCCAGTAAAAGAGCTATTATGCTGACTGACATAAAATTCATCAGTTTAAATATATGTTTTATTCCTGAGTCATCATTTAGGTAAGAATATTCATTCTCTATGACACAAAATGCTGTAAATAAAGGAAACAATTATTTGAAGATCTACCTACTAATTGTCCTCTTATTATCTAAGTAAAGGATGTGCAATAAAGGTCACAAAATTCAGTATCTCTTAAAATAAAAGTGGGTTCAGGATTTCAGTACTTTCCTGCAAACAATCAAGCTCTATCTTATTTCATGAATACAACTGGGACTACCTTAGTCTTCTTCACAATTATCTCCACCTGTTCTCTTTCAATCTTTCTTATTATTCAGGTAGTGAGTGATTGATGTGTTATAATTTTAAATCTAAATCATTACCCAAATCATGACCTGCACAAAATATTGGGAGTCATGGAATCCCCCTCTAAATCTGCCTGTGATAAAAATAGAGTCCTAAGCCAACCCTCTCACGTAGCTGAAGGCAGATAAAAATGGCACAAGAATCTATAACAGAATCATTATGAGATCTCTAATTGACTGCTATCAGATACCAAGGGCAATCCATGATTCAGTGGGGCATAGATAATACACAATGAGTCACTAGCTAACACCATACAGAGTATAGGACATTATCTGGATAACTGCCAATCCAGGAGAAGATGGAGTAACTAATGTCTTTTGGAAAAGGCTTTCTGGAAACCATCCAAAATTATCTTGTTGGAATATTTCCAGCTGTTTGAGTCTTGCTTTCTAATGACACTACTGACTGACCATAGCAGCAACACTGGAGCTGTTAGACGAACTATTTATTGACCTTGAAAAAACATGTAATTCAAACATCTCTCTAGAGTTTTGTATCAGGAAATTATGCATCATAACCAGGTGGATTAAAGTGATTGTATGGTGTTATAAAGTCTTAAAGTATGCAAATGTTAGAAATGCCTATGATCTACATAGGATTATTTTTAAAATGAGAAACATTGCTAGAAAAATAACAAATAAAAAAAGTCCCTAACTCTGCTGTTCCCTTGTAAATTTCTCTTAACCTCCAGAATTTCAACTTCAAGGTCTTGCACTTAGGTTGAGACAATCCCCAATATCAATGTAAAGTAGGAGATGAATGGATTCGAAGCAGCTCTGCCAGCAAGGATTTGGGAATACCTGTGGACAAAAAGTTGGAGCTGAGAAAGCAATATGCATTTTCACCCCAGAAACTCAAGGAGGTCACATCCTGGTGATGGAAGACAAAGAGACAGCAGAATTACTGAATGTCTTCTTTGTCTCAGTGTTTACTGCTGAGTCTGGCCCTCAGGAATCACGGGCCTTGAGGCTAAGAGAGGAAGGCTGGAGAAGGGAAGACTTCTTGATTGTAGAGAGTTAGGTTAGAGATAGACTAGGGAGACTCAACACTCATAAATCCTTGGGCTCTGATGGAATCCACCCACAGGTCTGAGGGAGCAGGCAGATGTTGCTGAGCCACACTCAACCACCAAAAAACAATGGAGAACATGATGAGAAATGCTCAATGACTGGAGAAAAGCCAATTTTACTTCCATCTTCCAAAAGGGAAAAGAGGAGGACCTGGAAAACTACTGGCCAGTCAGTCTCCCCTCCATCCCTGGAAAGGTGATTGAACAGATTATTCTGGAGGTCAGTACCAAGCACGTAAAAGAAAAGAAGGTCATTGGGAGTAGTCAGCATGGATTTACCAAGGGGAAATCATGTCTGATGAATCTGATCTCCTTCTATGATGGCATGGCAGTATAGGTTAATGAGTGGAGAGCAGTGGATGTCATCTACCTTGACTTCAGCAAGGCTTGTGTCACCACCTCCCGTAATATCATCATAGGTAGGCTCAGGAAGTGTGAATTATGTGAATAGATAGGTGGATCAAAAACTTGCTGAATAGCAGAGCTCAGAGGGTCGTGATCAGCAGAGTAGAACTGGGAGCCTGCAGTCTGTGGTATTCCCCAGGGATCAGTACTGCGTCCAGTGTTATTCAATTTGTTAATCAGCAGCCTGGACTAAAGGATAGAGTGCAACCTAAGTTGATGATTCAACTTGGGAAGTGGCTGAGATAGTTGAACACTGTGCTGATTTTCAGCAGGACCTTGAAAGGATGGAGAGTTGGGCAGAGAGAAACCTAAGGAAGTTCAACAAAAGCAAGCATATGGTCCTGAACCTGAGGATGAATAACCCCAAGGACCAGCACAGACCAGGGGACGATCTACTAAAGAGCAGCTCTGCAAAGAAGAACATGAGAGTCTTGGTGGATGACAAGTTGACCACGATCTGACAGTGCCCTGCAGGCAAAAGAGCCATTGCTATCCTGGAGTACCTCAGGAAGAGTGTGGCCAGCAGGCCTAGGGGGATGATCCTTCCCCTCTACTCTGCCCGACAGACCACATCTGGAGTCTTTGGTTCAGTTCTGAACTCCACAGTTCAAGAAAGAAAATTTGCTACTGGAGAGGGTCCAGTGGAGGCCACAAAGATGATTTGGGGTCTGCAACATTTCTCTTATGAGGAGAGACTGGGCCTGTTTAGTCTAGAGAAGAGAAGACTGAGGGGAGATCTCCTCAATTCACACAAATATCTCAAAGGCAGGTGCCAAAAGATGGTGTCAGACTCTTCTCAGTGGTACTCAGCAACAGGGCAAGGAGCAATGGCCATAAACAAAAACACAAACAGTTCCATCTCAACATGAGGAAGAACTTCTTTACTTTGAGGGTGGCAGAGCACTGGAGCCCGGGGAAGTCATGGAGTCTCCCTGTCTGGGGACATTTTAAACCCACCTAGATGTGATCTAGGTGCTCCTGCCTTGTCAGGGGTATTGGACAGGATGAACTCGAGGTCCCTTCCTACCCTAATGATTCTGTGCTTCTGTGATTCCTCTCCTTTACTCTGCTCTAGTAATACCCAGTGTGGATTACTATATCCAGCTCTGGATTCCTCAGTAGAGGAAAGATATGGACCTCCTCGAGCAGGTTTAGAGGAAGGTCATAAAAATGGTCAGAGGGATGGAAACCTGTGCTGTGAATAAAAGTTGAGACCGTTGGGGTTATGCCAGCTAGAGGAGAAAAAGCAGCACAATAAGGAAGACCTTATTGTGTCTTCCAATATTTAAAGGACAGTTATTAGAAAGATAGAGACTAATAACAAAAGTCTGTAGTAACAGAACAAAGAACAATGCTGTTAAACTTGAAGAGGGTAGGATTAGATTAAATATAAGGAAGACATTTTTCACAATGATTGTGGTGAGACGTTGGAACGAGTTGCCCAGAGAAGTTGTGAATGACCCACCCCTGGAAGTGTACAAGGCCATACTGGACAAGGCTTTAAGCAAGCTGATCTAGTATCTTTCATGGCAGCAGGCTTGGACTAGATGATCTTCAAAATCTCGTTTTCAACCCAAACCATTCTATAATTTTATGATAAATGTATGACAATACTTACCTTGAGGAACTCTGGATGACTTCATTTTAAATTTTAACTGATATAATACCTTAATGTATTCTGATTGCATAGTTGAATTTGATAATAGAATTCTGAAGTACATGAATAATTCAGGGGAGGAAACCAATGAGGAAATGCATGTTCAAAAATATGCATTTCATTGTATGTGGATGTGTTCAAAGAAGAACAAGGAAGCTAGTGAAGACTCTGGAGGAGCAACTGTTTTTTAGTTTGGAGTAAACGAGGCAGAGGGAAGACCTTATCACTCCATATGACTACCTGAAAGGTAGTGCAGTGAGGTGGGTGTTGGTCTGTTTGCCCAAGTAACAAACGGTAGGATGTGAGGAAATGATCAGTGAAGTTTTACAGTAGAATAAGAGTAAGAGTAAGAGTGAGTAAGAGTAAGCATGAGCATGAGCATGAGCATGAGCATGAGCATGAGCATGAGCATAGAATAGAATAGAATAGAATAGAACAGAATAGAGTAGAATAGAATAGAATAAAATAGAATAGTGCAGGATGAAACCCACAACCTTGTTGAAAGGTTCTTCAGCATGTACCCACAAGATTTTGCCTGCCAGGGCTGAGTGAGTGCTTAATGCCAACATGGCCAAGGGCAGCCCTGTGCTGCTGGTGGTCATGAGGGGGCCTACTTCGTACCTTGTAGGGATGTTAGTGCCAGGGCGAACTCCATTTTCCTGGGTGCTGCTTTTGGCCAAGGCACTGGTGCTGTGGCTCTAACTCAGACTAATGCAGTACAGGTAATAATCTTCCTTTAACGTTCATCACAGCACAGAGCTAGGTGAGAAAACATGACTTTTATAGAAAATTGATTCCAAAGTATGGCAGATTGTGATTTTTTTAACACTTCCATTGTTCTATTAAGCATATTTGAGACAGTTAAAATTATCAATGAATAATGGTAATACCTAAAAGCGTTAAACCCGGAAGCTCTCGAGGTAGCGACAGCGCCTTTATGCGAGAGGAATCCCTGCCGGGATGAGTTGCAATGGTTTTATAACTCTCCCAAAGGACAGAGTTCTAGCTACCGCAGATAACCTGTTTCTGCTGGCTCCTCTAGGACGAGAGTTTACCCAGGCATGGTGTACTTGCGCCAACGAGAACAAAAGGCTACACAGAGGGCACTTCCCTGGGATAACAGCTGTTTATTGTGAGTCCAGTGTTGTGTTCTGAGGGTCCAGAGACATCCGGTGGCTGGAGTAACCCAGAAGAAAGAGCGAGGAGGAAGCCCTGCAGGGCTCTTTTAAAGGGAGATGGGACCAGGAAACACCCAATGGGAAACCTCATAGTTCAAAGTGACCAGTGGAGAAGAGCTTTCTAGGACATAGCCGTATATGGGATCTGAAGTATGGATGCAGGCAATACAAGAGAAATGTGGGATTTTACCACAGCTCAGACAGAGGGTTCAGATATTGGAAGCAGGCGGCCAAGGGCTTTGCCTGGGCTTGCTTCCCACCAAAACCTGAAGCTCAAAAGCAGCAGCTTCTGCCAAGTGCACTGCTACAATTATCTGAATAGTAATGAATATTAATAACAAATTCAGTGAATCATGAATAAATTACTCTTTATGACTATAGAAGCTTTTCTGCAGTTATTGAGACAGTGTTGAGTTTATCACATACAGTTAAATATCCAAAGTATAGTAAAGAGAAAACTTATGATGATTCCTGTCAGTTTTGATACTTGTTTTAGAACTTTTAATTTTGGATTTATTTTCTACATGGCCATCATTTATATCTATCAAATAAAATATTTTCATTCTGTTTTTCTTTTTTCTTAACTGATATGTAGTTTTGCATACATAATGAGATAAACATAGATTTGTAACAAAAATGCTTAATTGTAAAAGACGAAGATATTTTACAGGAAGTTATCAATAATATGTTAAGTTTTGTCTTAACATAAGTCTAAAGAAACTGTCAAGCTGCACAAAGCAATGAATTAGGGACAGTTTTGAATGCAATTATATTGCCAAATATTACAGTCATTAAATACTCAATAATAGCTCAGACATGTCTTGAAAGAGTGCAATCGGTTTTATTAAAAAAAAAGATAATTTTATTGGACAGCTCATTTCAAAAAATTTCCTGGAAGTTAGAAGATGTTCTAATAATCACTATTAGAAAAGAAACAACATCTGTGGTAGTTCAGTGTCTTTCAATTGCACTGCAGTGTTAGCACTGAAACTGTGCCCAGGTCTCAGTAGCTGTTCTCTAAAATGTACCGTAAATTGCACCTTAGTTTAAAGCATGCACTTTCAGTGTTATTGAAGTGTTATTATGCTCAAATGCAGCCACTGAGGGCTTCGGGTAAGTGGAAAAAAAAAATAAAGGTGTCAGAATAAAAAGACAGGAACAAATTCCATCTACTTTTTTATACTTTGTAATTTTATTCATGTCTTTGCGTTGAAAGAGAGAGGAGTCAGGGCAGTATTTGTCAGCATGTCCTTAAATGTGCAGAGAAAACCTGATATTTCAAACAACTACAGAGATAATTTTAGAAATTATATCATACTCCTTCATCTGTTCCTTTTCTCATTTGACCTGTTTAAGCAGATCTAGAGTTTCCTGCTTATTCCCCCACCTGGTATCTTTAAAGCTACTTCAGAAGGCTCTGCCACAGTGAAAACCAAGAGACTGAAGCAATATAGTGAAAAGATCAACTTCACACTTCAAAGAATTCTACTGTATCAGATGTAATGGATACAAATACTGTTAACATAATATTGGCAATGTGACAGAAGTCTGGCTGTCTTTTCAAAAAGTATTATTTCTTCTATTTTAGATTATGCCATCAAGATCCTATGTCATTAGCAACTTGATGTTTTTCATATTAATATATGAATAATATATAATAGATAATAGATAATAGATAATAGATAATATATATATTATATATATAAATATTATATCCATGCATTCATATTCTATTCCCTTATTTTTGTAAAAACCCAATATTTAAATGTGGAATGCAAAAACAACTATTAATTGTAACATGGTATATCAGATGCTTCAAGTAATTATTTCAAAGACAAAAACCAGCAATAAAAGCAAATTAATTATTCATACCCTGCTTTACTGGGGAAATCTAGTAGAACACCACAAAAATATTGCAAATAAAAGCAATAATTGCTGATGTAGAAACTGTTTTATTTGTCATTGCTTCTATATGTGTAGGAGAATGAATGGATGAAGAAATGTGCATGAAAGTTTGGTATGCAAAAATATATCATCCGGTGAACATATTTTCTCATCTCTCCTGTGATAGATGTGAAACTTTAACAGTAATTTATTGACCATTTTGATTTGGTTATTGAGCATTTTTGAAGTATAAGGGCTAAAATCAGTTGAAAATACAAAATCAAATTACATTACCTGGGAAGATCTACTGCAACCACTTGGGAGTTTTTACTATGCAAGTTTAAGTTAATAATTGAAAATAATTTAAACACATTT
Organism: Climacteris rufus; assembly: GCA_013398175.1. Classification (NCBI taxonomy): domain Eukaryota; kingdom Metazoa; phylum Chordata; class Aves; order Passeriformes; family Climacteridae; genus Climacteris; species Climacteris rufus. The sequence goes on along the minus strand of VZRZ01002101.1, from coordinate 94,127 downwards.
TCTTCAGCTACTAAAGTGGCTTGATCAATGAGAAGGAGGAGAAAAAAAACACTAACCAATCTCTGAATGGATGAAAAGATTTCTTACAAGAAAAAGAATGTAATTATCAAAGAGATGTTTTGACTGCTGTGACATGATAACCTAAAAAGTTCAGGCCCACTTAGATTGTCATCAATCGACAGTCTGTGTAAGACCTCTAGCATTCTGTGCAAAGTTAAAAAGTCACTGGATAACCTGTCTTCCAAAGAATCAGAAAGAAAAATCCAACACATTCTTAAATAACAACATCCCAAATCCATCCAGATGATTACAGCACTATTTTCAGGCATCTTTCTCTTCATTATCTTTGTGTTTTCTCAACTAAATCACACCAAAGCAATTCTTGCCATACTACAGTGATATTCACATTTATTCTTACATATTTCTGATGACTTGGGAAATCATTTGCTTCATTCAAAGAAGCAAATTAGATATGCGCTGATCCTTACCAAAATGAAATCTAGGAATGAACGTCCTATGCCAATTCACATGTAGACCATTACAAAAAGCTCACAGGAAGACTCAAAATAAAATCAAGAATCTTAGATTATGACATAATTTTATTATCTCTGAAAATTTTGCAGGTAACAGAACTGTATGAAAAAAAGAAAATTGATTTAAAATGAAAATTGATTAAAAATAATGCCTAAAATATCTCCAATATCAATATTTTAAAGCTGTTAGAAATTAAATTTCCTTAAAATACTATAATTTTATATGTTGGTGTTGACATTCAAAAATAAGACAAACATCCATAGCAATTGTATCATTTGTCATTCAAAAAATATTCCAGAATTTTTACAGCATCATCACAATCCTTTTCTAAAAAAAAAAAAACCAATCATTTACTTGGAGTTGTTAAAAACAATAATTAGAAGAGAAAAAGTTTATTCTAAATATTTCAAATAGATGTTTAAAAGAAATATTGGAATGTTTACTGAGACTGATTACCATTTAATAATTGTTTGGATCTTACACAGAGCACATATTATGGAAATAAAAAAAGAATGGACAAAGTTCCCCAAACAGACAAAACCCAAATACACACATACAAACTATGAAATAGAAGTTATTTCATAAATGAGAACTTACACGCTAAAATAAATATGGGGTAGGGGAGGGAAGGAGAGGTTTGGGTTACAGTGGCATAAAAATAGTTTCTTATTTTTCTACCTCATTCTCTAAGTCCATATAGTAAAATGCAGAAACATCATTAAAGACAATTCTATATTATGTTATTCTCATAGTAATTTAATAATGTTACACACCACATGTATAACATCACATATGTGAAATTGTGGCTGCAACATATGCATTAATATTACATCTATGGTTTAAAAAAACCCCAGGAAAATATTCCAATATGTACAATAATTTCAGACTAATTAAGAGAATATATTGTATTTACAGTTAGAAGAGTCTCTAGTCCTGCTTATATATCACTGAGAAAGTGAAAAATGGGGGTGTAACAACTTTGTAAAAAGCATAAGCTGTCTGTGAAACAATATAATGTGCTGTAGTTTTCATGAAGAATTCAATGGATCGAGCAAACAAGAAATGGAAGAAAATGCAAAGTACTACTTTATGGTGTTCTTTTAGAACAGGCAATGTATTTGTATACTATATAAATAAAAATGTACCCATAAATAATTAAGGAACAGTTCTGTAAAGGTAAAAAAATATGAAATTCAATTGTTTTGAACATATTAAAGTTAGTTTTAACAGAATACTTTTCATGCCTCTAAAACTGTATAGCCTATTATATTGTCTTACTTAAAATAATTTTTGGGTTTTTTTAGTCTGTATTGATTATAATGATTTATGGTTATTATGGACCCAGGCTGAAGAGGCCATTGTGAAAAATAATAGTGCTCTCCAGTGCTGAGGAAAAAAACCCCTTGTTTTTTGTTATTGTCTATGATTCTGGGTTTTGACCTTCAAAACCAAGAGAAGTGAATGAATTTTCTAAAGACCAGTTATCCTAAGTTATTTCATATAATTTGAAGGATTCAAAGCACTAGCAAAATTTGGAACTCGTCATTAAAGGCTGTCCAGGTATGACCATCTACTGCTTACAATATCTCCTACAACACTTTGAATTTTAATTGTTTAATATTACTTCCTTAAAAGCCTACCATTTGTTCTCTAATATTCTATGGGCATGCAGACAGTGCTGGCAAAAATGAGTTTTGATCAGCTTAAGGAAACTTGCTTTTGAGCTTAAGGGACAGAGTTTTGCCTGCCTACAACATCAGAAAATATTAGAGCTCGTATCCATTTTGCATTTCAGCATTTAGAATATCTTAGTTAATATTAGCTACTTTATTAAATTTGTCTCTTCAGACAGTGTGAGGCACTAGGATACAATTTCATTTGCAGCACAGGTTTATTCAGAAGAATATAAGTCTTTTTGCTGCAGGTGGGGTGGTAATTTGGAAGTATTACCCTCTAATGAAAAGTATGGCACACGTTTTTGTGTCTGAAATGTTTAAACAAAATATTAGATTGCAAGTTACTGTTAACAAAGCAGAAGGATTATTAACCACTTAGAGAGCTCATGAGAAAAGACGGAGAACTATTGTTTCAATAATTTAAAAATCTTCCATTTCATGGCGGGGATGGTACAATCAGAGTGGATATTTTTGCACCTATCAATCTGCTTCCTTCTTCCTCAGTTTATTATCAAAGTCTAATTAAAACCCAAAAGTGGTAATGAGTACTGTGCAAATCTTCAGTTAGTGCAATAGCCTTACATTCACTGGAAAAGATGGGATGCTAGATTCAGACTTGGTGATTGATAGACATGCACTGGGGATCATGCAGACTTATGGGATCAAAGGAGAGAAGAATTAAACCGTGCAGAAGATCTTTCCTGTCTCCATGGCAGATACTACTTGCAGAAATAAAGAGGAGCAGTAGAGGAGATATCAAAAACAGTTACTGCATTGAAATATATCTAAATGTGCAGTGTTAGACAGTGGTATGGGAGACCAGGAATGAAACTTTTATAATTTGATATGGAAATTTATGTGGCAATTATTGTTGAGAAGGTAAGATCTATTCACTGGATTAATAATTGTAAAAGGAGATGATTTCTGTAGGCTTTTGGAATTTAGTGGTCTGTAATGCAAAGTACAAAAAAATTAAAGGCTTGAGCTCTCTGAGTGTCAAATAAAACAATTTTAAAAATATGTATAAAAAGATGGATTTACAGAGTGTTTTTCAGACAAAACAATACATAGTCAACTACTGTTGCAGTTCCTTTTCTGTATCTCAGTATTTTTTCCTAGCTGAAACCTCAACATTTGAAATTATCTCAGAGTCAATCATTTCCAGCCATGGCAATATCACAAACTTGTATTTCTGAGGCATTTCTGATATTTGAAATGGAAATCGTTCAAGACAGACAATGATACAGTTTGACTAAATCCAGTTCCTGCTGGAAACATAGATAACAATCATAATGTTGGGAAGGAAGCTGTCGGCCTTTCCTTCACTGTCATAATTTGCATAGGGAAAAAAAAGAGTTGTTGATATACAGGCAGTGTTGTGTCCATGGAATAAACCCAAATCAGACTGCTTTCAAAGGTGGTGTAACTGAGTGTTGAATGGTCATGGGTGTGAGCAAGAACTGTCATCAGAGCTAAAACTTGATCTGAATTGCTGCTCTGGGAAAACACCTTCAAGGTTTAAGGATGAGTGTGATTATTGAAGAGAATTGAACTTGGAACAGGGAAAGATCCAGGAATATGTCACTTGATATTATAAGTACATTTGTATTCTACATGAAAAATAACCAACATGTTGTAAAAGGTTCACTTAATCATCAGAGTACAGAAAATTTAAATCAGATCCAAAATCTGTCCTCAAAATTATAATCTATTTCAGTAGATGTTTTAGCTGGCAACATTAACAATGTAAGGAGGAGAATGAATTATAGGGAATGGGAGAGTTACCAATTATCCACAAAATTATTATACTGAGTAATGAGTTTTTGTCACTTAGTCAAGTGGGAAATATAATATTTTAGACAGCACAACAGATAACTTTCTGGAAAACTGGCAAATATCCAAGCTTACTGTAGACTGTTCTTTCTGGGAACAGATGTTTTCAGAAAGATTTTATCATGTGAGAATGAGCACAAGCCTGAGAAATGCTTAAAAGTTAATAGTCATTGAAAATACTACCTAAAGACACTGAGAAATAGGAAAGAAGATCAAATAGGAAAGAAGATCAAAAAGCTTTTCCATTAGCAGGAATACAAATTCTTACCTCTCCTATTTGGACAAAGTGATCAGCTACCAGTAAAAATTAGTTTGGTAGAAAAGGAAGGAAAAAACTGTTGTACAGCCCACATCAACTGACTGCAAGACTGAGGAATTAATTCTAACAAGTACTATAACAAATATGGCTTGATAATTCTTAACCTGATCAAGTCACAGATACTTGTGTAAGGTCTTGCTAGTCTCCCAAGATCTGTAAGACAATACTTATTACTTTTGTGTCAGTTCTTCTTTTCTTTCTTTCTATTAAACTTACAGTTTGGAGGGGTGCTCCCCCCCTCTGCCCCTCCCCCATCCATCCTTAGGCCTGGTCTTAGACATTTATGATAAGTCTTTGTCCTGGTTTGAAAGATTGACAAGGTGTCTGACAAGGAAGGCAAGAACCTACCTGGAATGGAAAAGATGACTCCCTCCCTCCAAATTATTGTAACTTTTAAGTTATGGGGCTTTCAGTTAAAGATATGGGAAAAGAATTAACTGTTCTTTACTAGGATATATATGTGTGTGTGTGTGTGTGTGTGTGTGTAACAAGACAGACAAACAGCAGTATCAACAATGATCACAAAAAAACAGAAACCCAGTAACAGACCTTTTTCCCCGGTTAAGCAATTTCCCCTTTGGTGTAGTTACAAGCACAGCCTGTAAGGGGTGCTGTTGGCCCGTGTTGAGGCAGAGCATCAGCAGGAGCAGAGCAGCTGCAGTGGCTTCCCATGGCTCCAGGGTCAGAGCAGCTGCAGTGGCTTCCCATGGCTCCAGGGTCAGCGCAGCTGCAGTGGCTTCCCATGGCTCCAGGGTCAGAGCAGCTGCAGTGGCTTCCCATGGCTCCAGGGTCAGCGCAGCTGCAGTGGCTTCCCATGGCTCCAGGGTCAGAGCANCTGCAGTGACTCCCCCATGGCTCCAGAGGCAGAGAGACTGCAGTGGCTCCCCCACTGCTCCAGGGGGCGCTGTTGGCTCTGGAGGATTCTGAGGGTGCTGATGTGAGCCCTGAGCCTCCCTGGGGGGCAATGGCGGCCTTGTGGAGGGAGACAAGGTGCAGGGGTTGGGTTTTCCCCTGCCTCTCACATGTCCAGTGTAGTATCCCTGGCGATGGCAGCAGCAGCAGAGGCTCCAGTAAGCAGCCAGGAGGTGCTTCCTCCAGGGAGAGGGAGGAGTCGAGGATCCGGTTTTCCCCTGAGGCACCCATGGAGATGGTGAGGTTCTCTCCCCTAGCAAGGGTGGGTGTTGGAAAAGTCCATGGGCCGCTCTTTCAAGCTATGGCTTACTCATGGTAAGGGGAAGCAGCAAGGAAAAGTGCACCAGTAGCAGCGAATCATCTGGGCAGAAAAGCAGCCCAGCTCCAAACCCCACTACCATCTCCCCTGCAAGCCAGGCAAAGACTGCTCACATCCTGATAAGAAACTGCCGAAAACCACACCAAGTTCCCCATTCCCGCCAGAGCCATTCTAAAACTATGTAAGGCTCCAGCTATATCTTTTGTCTGATGAGTATTACCCATTCATCTCCCGGCAACTTCTTCCCTTCACAGGTTTCCCTGTCAGGTACAGATGGGAGAAAAAAATTCCTTAAAGAAACTAAACCCAGAACAGTCCTGAAAGAACTCTCTGAGAGGTAAAGTGTCCCTTCACTCCACCACTCCAGCCATGAGGCACTCCCTGGTTGTATTAGGAGCTCTTGCATGGAAGAGCTGAGAACATTCAGAAATATCAGCTGCCCGTTCAAGGTGGGAGACAAAGGATAAGCAATTATCCTTTGTAGCCTTGGTAAAACACTCACCTGAATTGTAGCCCAAGTGAAGTCATACCATTGTGAATTGTAACCGTACTGAAACAGTGCCATCATTACTGCACTTTGGGGAAAAAAGTCCAGTAGTAACTGACTTAGGTTACGGCCAGGATGGAAACTTACTAATGACCAAAGTTAATCACCTTGTGACCCTATAAATAGTGGTCCTGAGCGAGGACCTTTGAGCTCACCTGGATTGCAGTGGGCTGTGCCTCCCTATGAGTTTGACACCTCTCATAGTTCACAAAACCTCAGGCCTGAGATACTCAAAAAACTGTCGCTGATGATGAAGTCCAGGCTGATACACTCCCACACACACCACCATGTCCTTTGAGATGTAGCCCTTTCCTGTTGGGAAAATCAGAGGGATTTGTTGTGAGTATTTCACTGAACCCAAGGGAATTTTTGATAGACACCCTTATGTACACAGAAAGGGGTGTATACACTGTTTTACTTGTGTGCGTGAACTGATTATGATGTGAATGTTACTGCCTCAAATCTATAGTTAAGTCATTGTTATAATTCTACTTAAATCCTATTGAGTCACTTTGTAAATGTTAAAATATTCAATGATTAAGTGCTACTAAACCCTTTTGCACCGTTTTATTGCAACCTTACCCTTTGCACCCTTGCCCTCTTTTGCATTCCTGGCTTCTGTGTATGTCATTCCAAATTGCTTTTAGTTTGATCTTCCTTGGTGTGTTTTAATCTGTGTAGTAAGTGAGTGAACCTCACTATCAAACTCTGTAAAGTTACATTTTCACAAATTCATATCAAAACCTGCTTTTGATCTTTGACAGTGTTTCTTCAAATAGCCAAGAAACTCATTCACAACACAGGTAGAATGGTTATTCTGTCATATTTTTAATCCACACGGTTATTATCATATATCAAATAGGGAGGGATATGTGCGAGAATTGTAACTAGAATTGACAATGGCAATACTATTACAGCAGATCCACAGGTTTCTTTCTTGAGAAGAAAGAGTAAACATCTTTTGCAGCAGGGATCCTAGCTTCTTATTCAGGTTTGGATTTCTTGTTTTTTACAGGGACCATGAAGGGGCTTAAGCCGGATGCTCTCGAGGTAGTGACAGCACCTTTATGTGAGCGAAATCCCTGCTGGGATGAGTTGCAATGGTTTTATAACTCTCCCAAAGGACAGAGTTCTTTCTACCTACTGCAGATAACCTGTTTCTGCTGGCTTCTCTAGAATGAGAGTTTACCCAGGCATGGTGTACTAGCGCCAACGAGAATAAAAGGCTACGCTGAGGGCTCTTCTCTGGGATAACAGCTGATTTATTGTGAATCCAGTGTTGCGTTCTGAGGGTCCAGGAAGTGAGTCCAGAGATATCCAGGCAACTGAGGTAACCCAGAAGAAAAAGGCCGAGGAAGCACTGCAGGGCTCTTTTAAAGGAAGGTGGGACCAAGAAACACCCAATGGGAAACCGCATAGTTCAAAGTGACCAGTGAAGGGGAGAGCTTTCCAGGGCATAGCCATATATGGGATCTAAGGTATGGGTACAGGTAACACAAGAGAAATATGGGACTTCACCACAGCTCAGGTAGAGGGTTCAGATATTGGAGGGAGAAGGTTGAGGGCGTTGCTTTGGCTTTCTTCCCACCAAACCTGAAGCTCAAAAGCAGCAGCCTCTGCCAAGCACGCTGCTACAGGACCATTATTATACTTCATTTGACAATGTGAGTTGAAGACTTAAGATTCGATTGTAAGACACCATATGCTGAAGTCAATAGTACAGATTTTATTTAACAGTAAGTGTGAAGTAGAGAGATGGAGCGATAGAAAGAAAGAAATAGGGGAGGGAGGGAAGAGAAAGAGACTGAGAGAAAGATTAAGCAGAATGATATCACAACCACATGGATACCGTGGCATTCAAGCGGTCCTTCTTCACCTTGGTCTTCTCAGCGGTGTGGGTCCTAGAGTCATTTTTCTGGAGATACCCAGGGATCCATGAGGCATAGATACTGTTCCTACAGCTTGAGCTGGCATGTGTAAAAGCACTAGTTTCCTTTCCCACAATATACCACTGCACAAATTTTTGTGTGGCTAGGTTACTCAGATGTGCCTCACCATGCCTGAAATTAGCATCTTCCTATTGTTGTTGTCTGTGTTTGTCTCAAGTTTCCACAGTGGAAATTTGTCTGCTGATCTTATGGAAAGTTCCTTCTGCGGCTTTGACAGTGCTTTGAGATATTCAACTGCATTCTTTAAGTCCTTACAGAGACAAACACCAAGTTCCTAGCATGAACCCTGACCAGCACAGAAATTCTACCTTACTGATAAATCCTTTTCTCTCACCTCATCTTCTGTGTGGTATAAGGCTTATCAGATGCACATAAGCTAATGCTCAGCAGTATTCTTTCCTCATGCTACTCTACATATCTGTCTGGGCCCATTGTCAGCTATTTAAAATACAGTTTGAATAAAATGTGTTTTCTATAATTTGTGACAATTCATATTTCACTATCCCAATAACTTTAGAGGAAAATAGTGTTTTTACTTACAATCACTGTTATATTGAGCATGTTTCTAGCTTGGATTTAGTTATGGAAATATCAGTCTTGATGTTTAATATTGACAGAAAATAAATAATAAATTCACAAGTGTACTCATTAAAGATTTGAGGACAAGTTTATATATAAAGATCAGTCACCAGAATAACAAAAACTTAATTATAGAAAAAACTAGGATGTTTTTGGAGACACGTACAGGGAACGAATGTAACTCATGCATTGTCTAGAATATGAGTATAATAAAGAGATAAAGGCAGTTATATGCACAATGTATTTTGTATAGTTGTCCTCCAAATACCATGTCAGACAGGGGAAATGGTAACAAACACCAGCAATTCACTTAAACCTGTATGATAACAGGACAAAAAACACAGGCCAGGTCTCTTATGGCAGGTAACATAAATTACGATTATTAACAAAAATTATGATTATTTGGTTTGGCTGGGATAGATTTAATTGTATTCATAGCAGCTGGTGTGGTGTTATCATTTGGATTTGTGACCAAAACTGTGCTGATAACATACCCATGTTTTAGCTTTTCCTGAACAGTGTGTGCACAAGCTGATCAATGTGTCAAGCTGATCTCTCTCACACTACCCTGACAGTGGGTAGATTAGCAGTGTACAAGACGTTGACACAATCAGAAGAACTGACTCCAACTGACCAAAGAGATATTCCATATTATATGAAATCATGATCAGCAAAAAAAGCTGGGGAAAAGGAAGAGGAAGGAGGAACATTGAATAAAGGCTTTTGGAATGAGCACCTGTCTTCCCAAGCAACTGTTAGGCATGATGGCTATCTGCTTTTCTGCAAATAGCTAAACAGCTGCCTACTGATGGCAAGAAGTGAATTAATTTGTATTTTGTTTTGCTTATGCATACAGCTTTTGCTTTACATACTTTATTGTCTTTATCTCAACCCACAAGTTTTCACATATTTGCCCTTTAAATACTCTTCCCCATACCACCGAAGGTGAGTGAGTGAGCAAGCAGCTCTGTTGGGCTAAGCTTCCTGCTGGGGTTAGAGCACAACATCAGTAAAGGAAGACCTACAGTGGATTAAGGTATTTGTGAATAGCTCTTGAATTCAGACTTTTGCTTTGGTGTTTTTTTTTTTTCTTTTTTCCTACCAATCCCATAGTAGAACACTACTGGGAAAGCAAATAACCATGAGAGATTCCAGACTCTTTCATTTTTTCTTAGGTTGTACTACTGGCAGAACCAAATTCTTATACTTTACTGTTATTTTCGGTTCAGATAAAACAATAAAAACAGTACATGAGTTCTTCTGGTTTTTTTAACAATAGTCACTGTAATTTCTCAAAATTTGTATCCAGCATATCCTGAATTTCTCCTTCTGTTTGCCATATTTTTTCATGCTTACTTTCAAATCAAATACTCTGATATTTTCCTTGGTAAGTTTTGTTTCTTAAGTGAATGTGAAATACCAGACAGGATGTAAATTCTGTTTTTTATTCTGTCACATGCAGAATTTGTGATTTTTCATGAGGAAACTGTCAACAGTTTGGACACAACAGACTAAAATCTGACATTTATTCTCTGTCTGATATATGCTACTGTAGCCCAGCTACCCTGTCTTTATAGATTAATAATGAGATCTTGTTTAACAATCAGTGCAACTCAGTCATGGTTTACTTCCTCCCTGGGGGAACAATTGCTTATCTCATCAAAGGGATGATAATTCCCTCTGTCTGTCAGTTGATATGATCTTTATCCGGACACAAACTACATCAGCAGACAGAGCTGAGCTTCCAGCCTTGCTGGTGGTAAGGGATTCAAAATTCATGTTTATCATATGCACAAGATAGATGCTCTAGCTAGCTTCAGGCACTGCATTAGTGCTAAAGTCCATTAATTCTAATTATGTTTTGCATATAGAGAATATTAAAATGTTTAAATTAATAAAGGAGAAGGGCCATCCCCTTGGCACAGTTTCTGCATATTAATACAGTTTTCTGTGCAGGAGGTGATCTGTGCATGCAAGGAACATTCCTCAGGCCACTGGAGATTGAGCACATGAAGTTAATATTTAGGGGACATGTGCCAACCACAGCCATCCCATAGCTTCTCTGTTCATTAGTCCATGGAATTTTACTTTTATAGACGTCACATAAGAATGAGATCATTAGTTTCTTGAATGAAATGGGAGTGGTCCAGCTCATCTGGTCATGTCATGTACATGGATGTGCATATGAAGTTTGCGTAAAACAAATGCTATCCTTTCTTATGGTCTTTATATAATGGAATTAGTAATTACAATAGTAGTTCAGCTCTTGCATGAAAACAGGGAAGAAGCCAGAACGATTACAAAAAATTCCTTGATTGAACACTTTCAGTAGAGAATTTTCTATTATTCTTTCCTGAAATTTTGACTTCTGTTGGTTTTCATCTGATAATTTTTGTTTAAATGATGACAAGCTATAATCTTGTTTGAACTAACAAACCAGCCTTGCAACATTTCCCATGTTGTCTTTCCTTGAGTCTATTAATCTACTTTCCATTTCTACGAAGTATCAATCCTCTACTCTCATGTTTTATTTTTGTTATTTAATTAAATAATACAAATTTGTAAATATTCAACTCCTATTTAATAATAATGTATCAAAAAGTCACTTCCCTGTTAAGCCCTTCTAACAATATCAAGGAAGAATCAAGAGCAATCCAAATAACTAACACTGAAACCTACAATCCAGCATTCTTAACCTTAAAATTACCTGATAGATATCCTGAAAAAATATACAGAACTTTGTAACTATATTCTAAAAAATAATAAAAAATATTCTAGATATTTATTCTAGATAAAGAATGTGGTACTAACACTAGTATTAATAATGATGAGAAATTGACTCAGATATGGTTTTAAAACCCTATGAGGAAGTCTTAAAAACACCTAGTAAATCTTTATTAATATTTTCAGCACATTTTAAAGTCAATGAACTGAGATATTTGATATCAAGCTTGAACTTTGTATGAAATAAGTAACCTGTAATTGCCAAAATTAACAGTGGGTCACTATGATAAAAAAGAATCTGTATGGATCATGTAACTGCTCAGATCCCTTCAGAAATTGTTGAGATTAATTTTTTTTTTTTTTTAATTTGTTATGGGTATGTTCACATGACTTTCTGAAAGGAAAATAAATCTTATTCTGCCTTGCTCTTGCTGGACAGAGAACTACATAGATCTCCTCAGCATGTTATCATACATGATCTAGTAATCCCTGGTGAGAGACAAGTACATTAGCTTGCACTCTGTATTGTGATAGCACAGCAGTCACTCTGTTCTGCTGGGAGTTCAGGTCAAGCTGCAGTGTAGGCAGAGGGAACTAATATCTGCATTCGAAAGCCTGTTTAGATCTATCTAAATGTTCCAAATGCCCTGTGGTACATTGACAAGTTAGCAGCCCATCTTGTCATTCCAACATTCTTTTTCCAGTTGTTTTATCTTTCTAAGGTCTTCTACACGAATGTAATTTTCTTCCTGTGTACAATGAATAATACAGGTTAATTAGTCTACAACCTCCCATTCTTTGTCAGACAGGGCTCCTCAGAGGATATATGTCCCCACTCAACTTTCTTCACCTGATTGCTCTTATTGAAGATAAATAAAGATATAAAATGTTCAACAAAAAATGTGTTGTTTTGGTCTTTTTTTTTTTTTTTTTTCCTGAGCGAAAAGTATTGGAGCTTTCTGTTTCCCCATCATCAAGAGCTTGGACAATTTACAGTTACCTCTGGTGCTGTTTGTCATACAGATTGCTTGCCTGGTTTGTGCTGAAAGACTGAGTAATACTTGATGCAGAAAACGTCTATGAAAAATATCTTGTTTGGACTTTATTGGACTGTATCTGTCAGATTATAGCACTTTGTCCTTAGAGGATATGGCTTCATTCTCATGTTAAAGAGATTCTTTATTTTCTTATCTTTCAAAAAGAGTCTATTTTTCAAAATTCTTTTACCTCCTTTTCCCAGTCTGTTGGATCTCACTCTTCTAATATCTCACCAGCCTATCTCTCACTGCTGTAGCTTTTTTTATATCAGCCTGTAGGCAGTCTTTCACAAATGGAAGGAGAAACTAACTGTCCAGTTCAATGAGTACTGTATACTTCAGAGAATAAATATTGGAAATACAAAACTAGAAATACTATTGGGTATTAGAGCCAGAGTGTGTTAGCTGTATGCTCAATAATAATATTAAATAAGTGCATTTCTTGTTTTAGTTTTATATTTGGGAATATAATACACAAAAAAAATAAATCCAGTATTTCTAATGGCTTGTTTCATCAAGAATTGGCAAATATTGTTCCGTCATAACATCATAACCCTAGACAAAAAGTATTAGAAAGAGATATCATAATGTACCAAAGGCCGACTAAAAATTCTAACTAAATTTAACATCATTACAGTAAGAACGGCATGTGTCATGGTTAGTATTACATGCCTTAGATCAAAACAAACCCTGCACTGCAAAGTAAGTAAAACAGGCCTTTTACAGCATTTTAAAGATATTTTCCCAAGACATATACCCAAATGCAAATGTTGAGCTGTATGTCTCCTATTTTCTTTCAGTGGAAATACACATTTAAATTCTTCCTTTTGGTTTTATTTTTTTCCTGTCAGAAATGAACAAGATATTTTTGGCTTGTTTCATTCAAAGGTACCCTAGAGGAAAATATTTGGCAGACATACAGTTCATTTGCATATTCAACTAGAATTTTGGCACGGAATTTTAAGGACTGCTATGCATACTAACAAAAAATGCCAACAGTAAAGAAGATAACGATGGGGCAAACCAAGTGAAAGCAACATGACATGATGTAATTCAACAGAATAATGTTACAGAGTAATCTATGCTTGAGCATGATGTAAAATAGTACAATTATTTTTTCTTTTCTTTTTCCCCATATTTTAGATGTCAGAATACCTAAAAGTCAGCCAATACAATTAAATATATTTATATTTTTATTTTAAAACTTTGGGGCATGTCAAGTAAATGCAGAAAGACCTAACCTTTTTTTCAGATGAAAAAAGAATAATAGTAAATATGTCTGTCTCTTTAGTAACAGGAGTTCAAAAATGAGTCTTCCAGCTGTTAAATAGCTTGCAGAAACATTACACTGCATCACTTAATTTATATAAATAATTACCTTATTGTAGTGTTTTTAAAGGCATGCAGTGATACACTATCAGCCTCACAATGGAAAAATGCAAATTTTGACTAATGCAGGGACTTGAATATTCACTGCATTCTGACAGGTGTTCTACCTATGAATCTTCAAAACTATTAATAACAGGAAAGGGGTGGTGGAGAGGAAAGATATATCCCAGATATTTTACACAATTTATCACAGGACCTTGCTGTCTAGGGAGTTGAAACCAATTAAAGGGTGGATAAATAATACAAGAGACAGAACAATATTGATTCACAAGAGAATTGACAAAGATCCTTAAACCTTTTTCCCTTTCTTCCACATCTTACAGAATAACCATTTATCGAAGCAAAAAAAAGGAGACATGCTTTGTAACCACACACAACTGAATAGGATTCAGACATACTGAATGAGTTTTTCTTCTGTTCCAAAGGGCTTTTTGTTTCTGAAAATTGGTACATCTTTTATGCAATTACTTTCAATTAAAATGGAAAAATGGCTTTTAGAGTCACTCAAGTTTATGAATTAATAGCTGAAGATTCTAATAGTGTTCCCTGGATCAGGGCCAAAATTGATTTAATACTGTGGGTTCATTTCTGTGAGGAAGGTAAAACCAAATTTAGTTTTAGCATTAAAAAAAACCAAACAAACAAACAAACAAAACAAAACAAACCAGCTTTATAGGACTCTGGAAATATGTAGAGTGACAATATAGAATCATAGAAAGTACTTCTTTTCTTCAAACTGATGAAATGAAAGACAAGAATTTTTTGCATTGTATAGTTCATCAAAGCCACTATTTCATACTATGAATGGCACATTTAGAATTTCCTATCTGCACGTAAAACTTGAGATTTGTATTCACAGTAACTTATTGCATAAGTCATCTAACTGTAACTTACACAAATCAACATAAAAATCCAAACCTCACTTAAGTCAATGGAAAATGGCTAACTTCCATAGAAAAAATACGAAATACTATGCTTGCCGGCTATGGAAAAAAAAAA
>VZRZ01002101.1:43276-79287 GCA_013398175.1 Climacteris rufus | reverse complement strand
AAAAAAAAAAAAACAAAAAACAAAAAAACAGACTTTCATTGTAAGATGTATAGCAAGATATGAAATAATTAAAATATGATCAGCAGTTATATGAAAAATTGCAATCTAGAGGATATTTAGTAAGAGGTACAGAAAAATGTTCTAATATATATGCATCTGTACCCTATGTATTACTTATTTATACATAAATAATAATTTTGTAGGAATAGAAATTACTTTGTGACCCCCTTGTTCTTGCACACTAAAAAATGTTACTGTTCAAAATCTATTTTAGAAATAATTAGTCTTGCTTCACCTGCTACTGTTACTGGACCTTCTTCCTCTGACATTTAGAAACAACTTATTTTTTTAGGGTAAATCTCACTGCAGATCATTTCACTCATTTGCTTTTATACCCACATAGTTCTTCAAAAGAAATAGTTATTCTCTCGTCTCTTCTTCTGTTCCCCAATTAGTTTCCAAACATGTTCTTAGAATTAATTTTGCCTAATTAAGTCTATTGTAGCATTTTCATTACTTTCTTTAACTTATCAATGTCAAACTTGCTGCCATTTCTATTAATATATCTTTGGTTATTCAATTCTTAAAGTAGTACCCTGTTGTGGGTTTGAGTTTGTTTTTGTTTTTTTGTTTAAAGGATTTTTTCTCACATGTATTGCCTAATAGAAAGACCTAGGAATAGGGTGGGGTGGGAGAGGCGCCTTGCTCCCGGAAACCTGTAACAGAGCTGCGAGAAAGGGAGAGACTACAAGACCAGCTGGAGGGGGCAGTGATGGGATTCGCTCTCTTTCCCGTGTGACCTTCAGAGGGAAGACGTGTGTGCTCTCCCAGCTCTCTCCCTGGAATCAGGCTCCACGCCTGCCGACTGCCTGCCCTTCCCCGTTCGATGCAGCATTACATAGTAACTACATGAGGATACAACATTACATAGTAACTAAGGCTGCCTCGGAAATCAGTCGGCCCCGCTGCCACCCCTGCTGCAGCTGGGTTTCCTGATACTGTATTTCTCCTGCCTCCCTCTGCTGGTCGCCCACCCTGCTTCTCCAGCTGCCACTCTGAAGATCTGCGACAGACCAGCTCAGCGCCGGGATTGCTCCTTGTGAAGAACCACCTTCTCCCCTCTCCATGCTGCTGCTGCCGCTATTTTTACCACGTGGAGGGGCTGCTGCACTCGTGCCCACAGCGCCCCCTGCAGCCGTGGGGGAGTCACGGCAGCTGCCCTGACAGTACAGCCCGGCCGGCTGTGCCTGTAGCTCCCAAGCAAGGAGAGGGCTGTTCCTGGCTTTCTGTTTGTTGCTATTATTGTTAGTTTATCCCATTATATATACATACATACGCACACACACACACACACACACACATATACATACATATATATATATATATATTCTAGTAAAGAGCTGTTATTCCTTTACCCATATCATTGCCTGAAAGCCTCATAATTTCAAGATTATAACAATTTGGGGGGAGGAGGGTTATATTCTCCATTTCCAGGGAAAGTCCCATTTTCCTTCGTAGACACCTGTCCTTTCTAAACCAGGACACACCCTAATAATACTTCTCTGTGTTGACGAAACATTTGATTTCCAGCATTGCTGTGTTCAACTTTTACACATTCTTTTGACATTATCAGTGAAAATATCTTTGTACATTACCAGTGAAAATATTCAATAACATTAAAAAGAGACAAATTTGGACGTCCAAGCCTTTCATATGACCCACTGACATGTTTCAGCTGGCTTTGTCAGTTGTCACTGTCATTGCAGCTGCACTGCACTTGTGTCTACATGTGGTCTCATATATGACTGACCCTGATCTGTTGATGTGAATTACTAATTGATCTTGAACCTGCTCATAACTAATGTCTTGTTGGGTGACCTCTTGACCATAGCTGACCTTAGTTACTTTTTCCTGGATTTGATCCAGACCCTGACTTGCTCAGCATCCTGTCTTCTTGCAGGTGAGGCTTCTTCTGCAGGTTGACTTGTTGTTACTCTTGGCTGCTGGCTTACCTTTCCTTGAGAAGCAGACAGCCTTGCCTGTCGCTCCGGCCGCTAACCGCCCGGTGGTCCCAGCAAGCAACACGATCCGGTGCCCATGCGGCGTGGCTACCAAAGACCCGTCGGGTTGCCTGAGAAAGCAGGAAAGGCAGGCTGCAGCACTGCTGTTGCCTAGCAACTTGGCGAGGGTAAAAGATAGAGAGAGGGCCAATGCTGCGTCTTTTGTCCCGGCTTTATTTCCACCCCGAAGGGCAGGGGATGTGGTGGAAGGGAGATGGTGAGTCAAAGGCATCAGGAGGGGGTGACAGCACTTTTTAAAGGGGGTTGGAGAGAGAGGGGAGCAAGGGAGCAAGCCAATAAGGGAAGGATGAGGTGACAGGGAACAAATCATAACATCTCAGGGGAGGAACAGATACAAACCAAGCAATAGAGAACCAAACTGAACAGGACCTTCCAGGGCTTCATACGTAAGGAATAGGCTGCATTATTAAACGTGAGGGGTTTGAGCCAATGGGGAGAAAGGAACAGCGAAGCTTCTGGATGGGAGGGAGGAGATGCTGCGGGAGTGACACACAGTGGATGTCAGCCCTATCCATTGTATGGCACTCAGCCCCAAAGTGGGCTGGGTCACCGCAACACTTGCCTGTACCTGGCAGTACGTAAAATTAAAGGATGATGACTACTGAAAAATGTAATTGCTGACTGACCTTTACCGCAAGGTGCTGCACCTGGATCAGAGCAACCCCCCAGTATCAACACAGATTCAAGACGACTAGATCATGAGTAGCTCTGCTGAGGACTTGGGGGTGTGTTATGAATATGAGAGAGTTTAGATGGGTTTTAATTCTCTTGGAGTGGCCTGCACTCCAAATCCACGTGTTCTTTCTCTGGTTCTTTAGTTATGATCGATCAGGATTATTACAACATGGATAGATTTATTGTAGTAGTTACAAGAAAACACATACGAGACCAGAATTTAAGCAAAACTTCTTACTACACAGGATAAATAAAAAGATACTACTGGTAAAATAACAGTACACAAAAATAAAGGTACCTATAGTAAAGAAATGGTAAGGTTAGAACTCAATGTAATTTACCAAATCTTTTTCACTCAACTTCTAGAAGAGAAGCACAGATACGGCATACTCTGTCATCTTAAAAGTATGTCAGAGAAATCAGTTTTATGCACTTTGAGAAGTAACAAAACTGTAGTCTGAGTTTTTGAGTTTTACAGTGCTCTTTTATATGCGTAAAATCCTTGTGTCTGTCAGTCACTTTATCTTGGATATTCTGCCTTCCCAGTTGGCACCAAGAAGTTAAAGGAAGATAGTGCCCTAATCTTAGCATCAGCAGATAAGATGTGGCTGGGTGGGGGGAAGGTTACATAGTCCTGCCACAGGGTGCTGGTGGATGAGAGGCTGAACATGAGCCAGTAATGTGCACTTGCAGTAAAAAAAATCAACCCAGTCATGGGCTACATCAAAAGCAGCATGGCCAGCAGGTTGAGGGAGGGGATTCTGCCCCTCTGCTCCACTCTGGTGAGACTCCACCTGGAGTTCTGCACCTAGTTTTGGGCTTCTCAGAACAAGAAAGATGTGTTGGAGATAGTCCAGACAAGGGCCACCAAGATGATTAGAGGGATAGGGCACCTCTCCTAAGAGGAAAGGCTTAGAGAACAGGGTTTGTTCAGCCTGGAAAAGAGAAGTCTTCAGAATGACTTTTTTGTGTCTTTCTGGTATCTGAAGTTAGCCTATAAGAAAGACTGAGAGGGACGTTTTACAAGACCATGTAATGACAAGAAAAGGGGCAATGGATTCAAACTGAAAGAGAGTAGGTTTAGATTAGATATTAGGAAGAAATTTGTTACTGTGAGAGTGGTGAGACACTGGAATAGGTTGCCCCGAGAAGTTGTTTGTTGTACAGTTCTTGGAATTGTTCATGATCAGGTTGAATGGGGGACTGAGAAACATGGTCTAGTAGAAGATGCCCCCGCCCATTGCAGGGGTGTTGGAATTACCTAATCTTTAAGGTCCCTTCCAGTCCAAACCATTCTACGATTTAATGATTTTGAAGGACTATGGCATACTTTATATATGCTAAGTAAGTTTGATTATGCCTTCTGTGGTTTGAATTAATGCAAATTACACCACTTATTTTAAATTATGCAAAACAAGTGTTTCACTAATTATTCTAGAGTAAGGAGCTGGCCAGAGATTTTCCTCAGTTCATGTATTTATATCAGTAGTCATATACAAGAGCCGTAAAAATAAGCATTTTTCCGTATTTTCATTTCAAAACAGACCATAAATATATGTTTTCATGAAGGGAGTTATGTCTTTTACATGTCACTTTGATGATAGATATTTGTGACTAGTTTCATAAGATAATAACATTAAAAAAAAAAAATATATATATATATAAACACATACACATTCAGTTTTTCCAAATGCCAAAATGTTCGGTCATTTCTAAGAAAGAATCTGCTGCTTGAAGCCATCAGGATAAAGTTGCTTTTGTGTTGCTTCTACAGTCTCAGGATTGGACTCTTTGAATCCATTTTCTTAAACCTGACCTTCCTTCCACGGCAAAATTTTACATGGTAATAGCCTCAGGTGCTTTTCTTAAGCAGAAATTTAACAAAGGAAAAACACATCACTGCAATCCCCAAAATTTGCCTATTTACCTTCTTTAATCTCTGGATTTTCAGTATTTCTGACAATACATTTTTTTTGTTCACAGGAATTCAAATTTATTTCTTTTGCTCAGTTTGTTTTTATGAAGGTGCTATGTTCATGTCTCCTTCAACAAATAATTTGCCTTTATAAACTTTAAATGCATTCTGCTGTGCTCTCCTCTCTGTGAAATGAAGTGACAAGCAGGCCAGTTCTTAAGATCTGTTGACTGCATATCTATCAAGGTGTTAATAATGGATGCCCAGCTGTGATGGGCTGGGTACATAGTTAACATAAGTGATAGATAAATGCCTAAGCAAGTCGTATATGGTGAAACAGGATATAGAAAAAAGCACATCACATCTGCCCATAAAGACATCTTGAGGATACATTCGATCATCCTTGATTTAGTGCCAAAGATTCTGATGTCCTACCTTCAGGTAAACAAGATGAAAATACCATAATAACATGCCATTTTAAACAGCATTCCTTGAGCAGTAATCCAATCAAGACAGAGTAAGGAGGTGGCCGCAGACTAGCTCACAGCACTGCCAGACTGTGTGCTGAAAGCATGAGATTAAAGGTACTTATGATGTGGAAGCCATCTAAACATCAACCAAGTTTAATTCAGCAATCAGAGACTTTCATATATAAGATGACTAGAAAGAACATCACCACATTCTGTTGCTTTTTGGAGCTTTTTACAATAAATATTATTTAATTAATTACATTCTCACAGCTTTTTCTATGTATTACAGATAATCTACTTACATAATGTGCAAAGCTTTTTGTATTTGATCTGAATGATTTTTAGTTCACTTACCTTTACCCCTCAGCTCTCTATTCTCAGTCCTGTTCTCTGTGTCAGATTATTTTTTCTTTTTCATCAGATTCTCTGTGGACCTGATGGCCTCTACTTGGGAAGTTTGATGTGCTTAATCACAGGTCCAATTCTGTGATCTCTTAGGGAGTTTTCTGTTTCATGTCATGTGTTCATTTTAGGGATTTGATCCCTTAATGTTCCAAAATTGACTCATCAGGTCAAATTGGACATAATCTCTTCTGTGATGCTAACTTTGCTATAATACAGTTCTGATACCTTTACAAGTGATACCACAAGTTAAATCCCCTTGTTATCCTTAGTCTGCAGGGACCTACAATGTAAGTTCCCCACTCACTACTGAAGAACATAGTCTAATGGTCAGATTCAAAATAAAAGAAATGCTTTCCATTTTTTCCGCTACATTTTCAGAGGAAGAGTGGCTATGGCTGCTGTGATTTATATAGTATCAGGGATGCTGACATGTGTTAAGCATGCTCCAGCATTCTATGAGACATGTTATCTGTTTTGTTTGTGAGTAGTATGAACTGAAGGCTGAGTTTGTTTTGTCATAGCAGCTGTGCAGTGTATCATAAGAATCATAATGTAGGAGGAAAAGATTTTTACTGAAAGCAACTGAGCACGTTCAGTTAGTGAAATCTTTTAGACTGTGGGAAGCAAGGGCAGCCAGTTAGAAGACACAGCATTCAGTGAAACTAACATATCCAGAAACCAAAATGCTCTACTGATGCATTTCTGTGGAAAGGCTGAACTTGGCAACTGTGAATGTAGCACAGAGTAAGGGTAGGCTTCAGCATAACGAGGGTATATTTGCTTTCTGTATGGGTGTTATTTTAGCTCATGATTAAGTGAGTTCACACTGCTCATGGTCAGAAATTTTTACAGACAGCCATGCAGGTGAGTTGAATGAAGCACATAGTCTTTCATTATTCAGATCTTTAAACTATTGTAAAGATTTATCCTGGGACCTGGTAAGAGTAGTGTGAAGTTACTCCTAACCCAACAGCGACTCAAAGTTGCTTGATGGTGAACAAGTCAGAATAAACTACCTGTGACTCAAAGAAACATTGGATAGGAGAAAGATTGGCTTACATGCCCTTTATTTTAACTTGTGTTACCTGACAGATGTGTCTTCTCTATTTGAAAGCCACATTGTTTCTGTGTCTTAATATAACCTAATTACTTTTTTAATGTGAACTTTTTATAAAACACTTGTTAGTGGTTTCATTTCAATATATCATCAGAGACCTTTCCTCACATAGAACCAGAGGTTTTATTTTGTTCAGTCTTTCTTTTGGATTGTTACAAAAATTGGCTATATATTGGCTCTTTTCATACATGAGTGGATACCCTTGTGCTCTAAATATTAATGTGTGAGCATCAAATTGTTGTGAGTGCCTAACGGCTATACCAATACAGGGATAAAGGCTTTCTGGGCTTTTTTTCACTGCCTGGATCAGTTCTGTAAATTCATTAAAACACTTGAAGAGCACTCTTGGGTGTCATCATTAATTATGTCATTTAAGATTAATATGTTTTTTTTTTTTTACTACCTGCAGAACTTGATATTATTAAAATATACATTGATAGGTGCCTTTAAGCACAACTAAAGGCATTCAGTTTTTCACTTGGACCATCTGGTAATGTAAAGGCTACTGGACTACTGGACATGTACAACATGCATGACAGTAGAATCTCTTTGTGCCTTTGCTCTTATGAACTGATTCCATAAATCTCTACCCACTAGTAGTTTGGAGTATTTCCATTCTCCTTTTTCCCTAAAGTTAATCTTCTTTAAACTTTTATATAGTTAGAAACCAAATTCTGGAATCTCAGCTGCAACTAGCTCTACATTTCAAGTCACAATTTACTTAGGATTGGCAAGGTAGTCAATGTGCAGGAATTTCTCTTTTAGGTGTTACTTCTCCAGCAGAGGTTAAAAGAGAAATTAGAAATTTATTTTTTCCTCCTTGGATATTTCACTCATTTCTCAAACAGACTTCAATCATTTTTGACTCAGCAGACTTTCCTTGTACTACACTAATGTGGAAATAAACAAAAATTGAAAAAGAAAAAAGAATTACTTTTATAGGTCTTTAAAGGGAACCAAAACTTAGACACTAGTGGGGAGGAAGAGTGGACTAAGATTCAGTTATGAATACTGCTTTAAACTTGTAATAGCTCTTTGTCATGGTTTGAGCCCAGCTGGACAAAACACCACGCATCTGCTTGCTCACTCTCCCTACCAGGGTGCAATGGGGAGGAGAATCAAAACTAAAAATTATAGGTTGAGATAAAAACAGTTTAAGAATTGAAACAAAAGTAAAATATATTAATAATATTATATAATAATGATGATAATAAAAGGAAAATAATTAAAATCCAAGAAAAAAAAAAGTGATGTACAATACAATTGTTTACCACCCACTGACCGATGCCAGACTGTGTCCCCACCTGCCACTCATTCCCTCTTCCAGGTAACTTTCACAGTTTATATATTGGGCATGATGTCCTGTGCTGTGGAATATCCCTTTGGCCATTTCAGGTCACCTTTCCTGGATCCAGCTTTTTTTTTTCACCTCCCCACTGGCAGAGCATGAGACACAAAAAGTCCTTGAACATTATCAGTGTTAACCTCATACTGAATCCAAAACACAGCCCTGTACCAGATACTGAAGAAAATTACACAGAATCACATAATCACACAATAAACCAGGTTGGAAGAGACCTTTGAGATCACCAAGTCCAACCTATAGTCTAACACCTCCTCATCAACTAAAGCGTGGCACTGAGTGTCATACCTATTAACTCCATCCCATCTGAAACCAGGACACTATTATATTAGGAACCAGATGTGGTTTTGGATTTGGGATTGTTTGGGGGTTTTTTATACTTTCCAAGCATTGACTTATATTTAACTAAGCAGGTGGGAATCAATTGATATCAGGCAAAAATTACATCATTGTATCTTGAAAAGGAATAATCATTACATATCATACACTTTTACAGAAAAAAATTGAAACTTTCAGTTATAATTTTTCTAATAATTGTGGTATATAAATTATGTTTTAGAAAAAAAACCTCAAGAAAATTGCAGCCACTTGAAACTGAAAGTATAACGATATTTAGGAAAAAAGGATTTTCTATTTTTCAAAATAGAATGACTTCCAAATGTATTTTATATATTTGCATACTTAAATACACTTGCACGTTTATTCCTACTTTAGGCATTAGCAATTTGTTTCTAATCAACTTAATAGACAAAATGACAGAGTCACAGAATTGCTAAGGTTAGAGAAGATCTTTAAAGTCACTAAGTCCAACAGACAACAGAGGACCACCACCATGTTCTACATTAAACCAAGTGGTGGCATGTCTTCAAGTGCCATATCCACATATTTTTTGAAAACTTTCAAGGATGGTGACTCTATCACTTCCCTGAGCAGTTGCTCCAATGTTATATAACCCTTTCCATAAAGAAATTTTGCCTAATACCTAATCTAAACCTCCTATGGTGCAACACAATGCCTTTTCCTCTCATCCTGTCTCTTGCTACCTGAGAGAAGAGGCCAAACCCCACCTCACTACAAGCTCCTTTCAGGTAGTTGTAGACAGCAATGAGGTCTCTCTTGAGTCTTCTTTTGTCCAGGCTAAACCTCAGCTCCCTGAGCTGGTTCTCGTAAAGCTTGTACTCCAGATCTCTTAACAGCTTTGATGCACTTCTTTTGAGAAGTATTTCCTACTTTCACAAGTCAAGCAGCCTGATTTTAAAAATGAGGGCTACATTGATGTAAAGCCTGTACATAATTAAGCTAGTTGTAGTTATTACTGGCATGTCATATAATTAACCCACTTCCCAAACACTTTATATTTTTAAATACTACTCAGAAATCTCACATTCAAATTTTTGTTTGTAAAATAAATTTTTGAAAAATTCCTTTAAAAATTATTTAACTGTCTTTTACTGATTCTTCTCTTGCACTAGGTATTGCTCAGTAGAATCATAAAATCATACTGCAATTAAAGTAGGAAAGATCCTCTCAAGATAAATTAGTCCAACTTCTCTACTTAATGTAGGTTCACTTAGAACAAATTGCACAGGATGTTTCTCAGTTGTGTTTTGAACATCTTAATGGATGGAAATTCCACGATCTCTGCAACAATTTTCCTTGTGTTTCCTGTATTTCCTGTATTTTATTTTGTGTCCATTGTCTCTTGTCCTTTCAATGGAATACTAGATCTGGGATAGAGTTAATCTTATTTATAGCAGCCTGTATGGTGTCATGTTTTGGATTTGTGCCCAACACAGTGTTGATAACACATCAATTTTGTAGATATTGATGGACAGTTCTTGAACAGTAACAAAGGTGTGGGGACACAGCCAGGACAGTTGAGTCCAAAATGATGTTCCATATCATGAGACATAATGCTCAGCAGTGAAGCCTATGGAAAAGGAGGAGGAAGATGAGATGTTTGGGGTTATGGCATTTGTCTTCTCAAGCAAACAGTATGCATGATGAATTCCCGTTTACCAAGAAATGGCTAAACATCTGCCTGATGATGACAAGGAATAAATTAATTCCTTTCTTTTGTTTTGCTTGTAGGAGCACCTTTACTTTACTTATTACCCTGTCTTTATGTCAACTCAAAAGTATTTCTCCCTTTTGCCCTTCCAATTCTCTCCCCCATTCTGCTGTGGAGGAGTGAGTGAGAGGCTGTGTGGGGCTTAGTGGCCTACTGGGGTTAATCCACCACAATTACATGTGAGACTGGCTCATTGTGCCCAAGATTAGATTCTCTATATGATGATGACTGTGTATTCCTGTATAATTTTCTACTCCTTTGATAAATTTCACTTCTTATCCTATGCAATTTTTAATGTACTTATTAATTTTTGTTTTCATCTTGGAAAATATTTCTGCTGATAAGTTTTGAAGCCCAACTATCCACTGAAGTCTATTATTGTAGTTCTTTCATTGTTTAGTTTAGATATCTTTGACACAAAAATTTCTCATAGACTCCCACAACATGCTAAGCAGTTTCAATTGACACTAGATAAAAAATATCACTGAAACACTTGCTCAGTTCTCAACAGGGGTCAGTTCAGAAAATTTTAACCAGCATAAGCCAGGAAGCTGAAAATGAAGAATATATGTCCACAAACAATATTTAAATTAAGTTCATGGCATTCTACATAATTTGCTCTAGTAGTCAGCCTTTCTGTCTGTTTTGAAAAATCACATTAAATTTTAATCAAGTGAGTTGATGTGAAATGTTCCTAAAAATGTGAGCATTTTTTTTTAACAAACACTTCCCATTTCCTTCTATCCTGAATAAATTATAAAAAGTAGGAATCTTGATTAAAAAACATACAAATCCCAAATGACAAGGGAACTATGTAATGCAGCAGAATAAAAAATAGAACACTGAGGTGTCGTTCCTGAGCAAAAAATAATTTAGAAATCTATAGGAGGGGGAAATGTAATTTCCTAAACAATGAATTTTACTGTGACAAATTGCCTCGTAGGAAGCAAATCAGAATGAGCAGTTTGTCGCTGCTGATGGAGACACATGGTGACTTCTGTACAAACTGTTGTTAGACTAAATATCACATCATTCACTACCTTCAAAGAAAGCAAAAATATTGGTAACAATAATATATGCAAGTCATAATATTTTCTTAAATGAGACTTTTTAAAAATTATGTAAAGAAAGGCAATGTTCTCCTGTCACCTTAAATATTTTGGCTTATTGCGTTCATTTAAAAATAATAATAATACAAAGAATAACAATTCATGTAAGGGAAGGTATATATTTCCCAGGTTTTTAATTACATATTTTTATGTACTATTGAAGGGTTAATACAGTCGATCATTTTCATGATGCATCCAAAAATAATAGAAACATTTTTGTAAAGTTTATTTACATGCTATTATCTAAACGCATACATTTATCGAGAAAAAATTCTGCTTGACATTTTGTGTTTTGACTGGCATTTGCTTGTTGCCAGCTGTCATAAAGAAAGGACTGCAATACATGCCGTTAGCAGCATATGCCTTTTTGGGCGCTGAATAGCGTTTTCATACAAAAAATCAAATGATCCATAACATATTATGCTGTCATTTAAAAACTGCATTAGAACTGTAACATTTTTCATGCTTATAATAAATTTTGTTCCCCAAGGCTTAATCTAGCATTTACTTACTGTGTTTGGGGACATAATGAAGAAAACATTTGTTCTATTAATTGACATTACGGTTTTTTGGTATATTAACAATTTTCTCAGAATGGAGATCTTTTGCAACAGTTCTTAGAAAACTTTGATTTCTGTACTTTTCTACTCTCTGTCAGATATATATTTTTTCCTACTACACCATCTTCTTCATCATTCATAACTCTGACAAGTACTCATCAGATGAGATGAAAGTTTGATAGCCACTCCATTTTTTCTTTCCAAGAGTAGTTTTTTGTTTTTCTACAAAACTATTGCAGAGATATTTAAGAATGTGTGAGTAAAAAAGATATTCATTAGTCATTTTATAATAAAAATGCATGTTTATTCTACCAATCATATTACTTTTAATCTTATTTTGCTGAAAAAACAATCACCTTGCTTTGCCACAAAGAAATAAACACCAGTTTGTTTCCTGGAAAAAGAAATTTTAATTTCTGATTAATGTAGAAAGTCATTGATATCTGGATTTCTTTATCCAGTGTTTGGCACCTGTTATGTCTCAACTAGGAGGTAAGCTGTTCTAAATTCCCTAAACAATCAAAAGGAAAAAGTAGGTATTTCCTTGGTGGAAATAAATTTTTCTTTCTCCAAGGACTATCTGGGAAACTATTCAAATTGTGACATTAGCAAACAGATATTTAAATTAAGAAGTTTAATTTATTCTTCAATATTTAAGAGCAATGGAACATTGTTTTCTAAGAAATATCTTTATTATTAAGTACTGAAGATTACTGAAATTCTCCAAAAACATAAGAATTAACTATTTTCCGTCTTGAATTTTTTAAGTCAAACTAATCTTTACCTTCTGTTATGGTCTGGCTTATCTGTGTTCATTATTTACTTACCTTAAAAAGGCCAAAAACTATTTATCAGAAAACTAATTTAATTTAGTATCACACTAATGATTTATGCAGTATACCAGGCTTGTGGCCACATTGTTCTTAATCTTTGCTCCATTCATGGTTTCAATTACAGGAAGATTATTCTCTGGAGTATGGGTGATATAGTTCAGAAGTTTGATTCATGTATTGATCTTAGACTATCCATACTTTGAAATATGTGTGTTACACACAGAGGAAGAGCAAAAGTAATAATAAAGTTACGCATTTCTAAAAAAGCAACTAAAAATCTATATTTAAGATTTGTCTTAAAGCATTACCTAGAATCTTAAATCTACCATTGTAATTTAAATTAATGCCATTCTAAAACAAACCCCAAACTCTTAACTTTAAAAAAATATATTATCTAGTGGTAGTTCTGAACCTGAGAATGAACAGAAACAAATATCACTTAATTAGAAATTTAACAAAAAAACCAGTAGATATTATTTTGGCCAAACACCCTTATTTAAATAAAGTAGCAAGTTTTAAAGCAGTCCAAGGGAAAAATAAAATCTATAATTTTTCATTTTATTATGATGAAAAATTAATATTAAAAGGATTTCTGTATGCATGATAAGCACATACATGTATGCTAAAAATGTATACGCCAAGAAAGTACAAGTCAGAGAAAAAACTGATGGGTGTTATTCAGAAGGATGTTGATTAAATTACTGATATCTGACCCCTTTTTTTTATAAGATTGAATTTCAAGGCAGGAATATGTGAAGAATCACCTATGGAGGTCACATTCCAAAGTCCCATTTCCTAACCTGCTATTCACTAAACATAGAAATCTAACTGCAGAGAAGTATAACTTACAGAAGGCATATGTTCCAGGTCATCTCTCTATCCAAAGTGACAAAGAAGAGAATTGAGAAGTGTAGTCATGTTGTGGAAATCAGTGTGGGTTTTGTTTAATCTATAAATTTGCAAAAATTCCTACTAGTTAACCCTCAACTACTAGTGCTCAACTCTGTACTCATTATCTTCATATATAATATGTAACAGACATTTGAGATATACCGTCTTTGAAAAGATAGCTAATTAAATGGTCCTTTTTAGATTTTTTCTTAATGTGTAGTCACTGTGTGTGTATTTTCCTGCTCTCTGACCCAAATGAATTTTGATCTACCTTTTTGATCTACCACAGGAAAAAAGTGGATCACCTACTAAAACTGAAGATGAGGTAATCTTATTATGCATCTTATCATTTATATATTTAATTAAATGTAGACAAAAAAAAAGTCAAAATTTTGATGTAAACATAATATGATGTTGAATTTTATAATAAATGTGTTATGGAAAAAATATGAAACCTTATTTAATACTTGGATAGCAATTTGTCACATATATTATGTTCTATATTTCTTCTGCCTCACTGTGCAGGTCTAAATATGATAGATTAATTAATAAGTACAATTTTTGTTTTAGCATGTTGGACTTACATATCAGCTGTATAATGAAAGAGGTAAATATTCTGTGCTTAGCTCATTTTAGGAATTTAGAAACATGTTCTTTTCCACTTTAATTTCCTTCCTGTATATTGTATTTGTGAAAATAATATTAATTATGATGTTAAATATTTTTGTGTAGTCTTTTCTTTGTGAAAGAATAATTACAAAGTCCTACACAGATACAAAGTAGCTTTTGAATCAGAACAAAGGAGCACTAAACAGTAAGCTTTTTCTGGAAGCTTTATTTATCTTTCTAGAACTACAGAGGGGTTTTTTGTTGCTATGAACCACATGATTTTTCAAAGCAAAAGTTCTTTACAGGTTTTTAATTCTCTCTGCATATGTTTCAGTGGAAATAATTCTTGAGTTTAGCATTGAGGTTCTGGTGTAAAGAATGAAATAAAATAATGAGCAATTTACACAATATTGAGTGTAGGAGATAATAATTCTTTATTGCTGTAGATACCCATGTTTAAACTTTTTCAGCATGTAATTTTTGTTCTGAAACAAAAGTCAACATCTGCTGACGAGTTCTAGTATATTATGTACTTTGCAGTAAAAAATATCATCTTAAAGGCTTATGATATGAAAATAAAAACATTTCTATTTAAGAGAATGGACTTACGTTTGCAATAGACTTCCTTAGTATTTACATTGCAAATATCATTAACAGCAAAGAAATCCACTTTATTTACAGGACTGATCTTAATAGTGTTTAAAAACTTATCTTTTCACATGAACATTATGGAATATATTATAAAAACTTAATAGAGATGCACTATATACCAAATTTAGCCTTTCTTTCGGGAGATGCAAGTTCTATCTAGAAACTCACTGGAATGAGAAATATGCCTGCTTTTCAGCCAGTTAAAAACATTGTTACTACATTGCCTGTCATCCTGAATCTCCTACAAGTATCCTAAGAGGTTATTTGTTCCTGAGGTAGGAAATTGGAATCAAGAGAGACCAGTTAAGCCACAAAGGCTATCAATATGAACAGCTGAGCATACAACTATTGTTTGAATTCATTTCCACATAATAAATATGTGTAAAGATCTACAGTTCATGAAACCATCTCTGTCAGTTTGAAACATAATGTGAGGAAAAGACCAGAAATTAGACAAAGAACTTCTCATGAATCTTGCTGACAGACACTCAGCAAGAGGCCATGTTTTTCCGAAATGTGGAAGTTTGTCTAATCTGATAAAGTCAGAAGGACTCATTGGAGCATAATAACTCCATGCATGCAAGATTTAAACTCTGCTTGACAACTTGATCACTACTAAGTTAGTAGTTATTTAAGCAGTTCTCTAGAAATTTTCCCACTTTTATTAGAAATCCATTTCCATTACCTTACAAATGTTTTTTCATGCTATCTACAGTTAAATATAAACACTTCATTGCAATACTTTAACAATTTTATAGTACTAAATATAAATATTGCTTGAAAAACTTTGATTTTCTGTATTCCAAAGAAAATCACATTATTTTTTGTTTACAAATGAGGGATACAGAGTTCAAATATTTTTTCTCCTTATTTCATATTTCCAAAATAATAACACAAAGTAAAAAAAAATCTGGAAATCTCATTCAGAATATAAATACCTTTTAATACCTTCCTTTTTAAGATGCTTCAACCAACCAATTGGAAATCTCACTTCATAACAATAGAGGGAAAATTATATTTAATAATTATTAATTACAATAAATAATATTAATAATTAATTGATGTCATATTTATAAATAGCTCTAGTAAATAATCAGAATTAAGAATGTGAAACCTTTTAGATAGCTTTAAAATAATAATATCAAACATTTTATAAACATTAAAAAGCAATAAAAATATGGAATAGATCTCAGATTACTAGGGTTTTTTTTGTGTAACATATCCCTTAACCATTTTTTCCATTCACAAAATGTAATGTGCTAGTTTGGAAACAAAGCAGAGGAGGAATTAACCCCACACAAATATATTGTGAGAGATTCCAAGTCAGAACTACAATTTAATAGGAGAAATTAAAATAAAGGCAGTAATACAGAAACACCAGCCTAAACTGACAAGGCCAGAATACAACCTAATACCCTGTTGGTCACGGTGGTGATAGCAGTCCAGTTAAATGGTGTCTACAGCACCACTGGAGTGATGGATGTAGTCTGGTTGAAGTAGTGATCCTGAGGAAAAGGTCCAGTCTGTCTCTGGAGGTCCAGTGGTGGTTGCCGAGCTCCTGCCCTCTGGTAATCCAGTGGAAGTCAGGTGTCCTGGTGTGTTCAAAACCCCCCTTTATACAGATAGGGGTGTTCAGTTCCTCCCTTCAGGGCTAGGCATATCACAATGGGATGATGTCGTTTATGAGTCATTTCAGGAGATCTTGATGGCCCATTAGTAGAGATGGGTGCCCCAGAGAGTAGCTGCTTCTTCTCAGAGGGTGTTTGTCAGGGCTGAGTCATTGATGTGAAGACAAAGAGGCACCACTCTGCCTTGCAGGGTTGCCTCTCTTTCTTCCTTATCTAATGCCCCGCTTACAATCTGGAGGGTGGGGGCTACAGCGGACAGCTGTTGTGAACAACCTGTCATTAACACTTCATCGAGAAGTGATGGAGATGGTGATAGAATACATACCTTTGGTTACATCTTCCATATAACCTAAGACAAATAATCACAGAATCACAATATTTACAGAAATTTTTAGATTGGAAGAGGTGTCTTGAGATCATCTATCCCAAACCATCTTCTCAAGCATGGTCAGCCAAAGGAAGTTACCCAGGACCCTATCCAGTTGGATTTTGAGTATCTCTAGAGTGGAGACTCCACCTATCTTGTGTCGCACTGGACACGAAAGAAAGACGCAGACACGCATTGAAGAGAGAGAGCCAAACTGCAGGCCAAAAAAACTCGGGGGTCGAGACCCCGCACTTTATTTTATACCCTCCTAGAGACCATTGTGGATTGGAGGGAGAAATTACCACCCCTCCATCACACTGGTCAAAGGAAATATCCATCAAACATCTCTGCCCAGGAGAAAGGAATGCAAACAATAGAACACAGTTAGAAAAACGTGGCTATGTTTACAGAGAATGCGTGATAAACTGTTACAGAAAAATGAAAACATCAAAGAACTGCAAAACTCAGGGCAACAATCTTGGTAACCTGTTCCAGAGTTTGACCACTCTCACAGAAGAAAAGTGTTTTCTTGTATTCGAGGGGAATTGCATGCATTTGAATTTGTGTCCATTGTCTCTTTTCCTTGCACTGACTAGTATTGGAAACAGCCTAGTTCCACCTTCTTTACACTCTTCCTGCAGATAATTTACATATTTTGATAGTATCCCCTCTGACCTTTCTCTTCTCCAGGCTAAAGAATCCCAGCTTCCTCTACCTCTCCTCAGACAAAAGATGTTTCAACCCCTTAGTCATCCCTGTGGCCCTGTGCCAGACTCACTTCAGTAAGTCTGTATCTCCTTTGTATTGGAGTGCCCAGAATTTGGCACACACTTCAGGTGTGGTTTTATCAGTGCTGAGTAGAGGTTCACCTCTACCTGCTGGCAACACTCCTCCTAATGCAGCCCAGGCTGTTCAGCTTCCTTGCCACACAGACATGTTTCTGGTTTACTGTCACCTTGCTATCCACCAGGACCCCCAGGTTCTTTTCTGCAAAGCTGTTTTCTAGCTGACCAGTCACCACCACATACAGGTGCATGGGGTCATTCCTCCCCATGTTTGGGACTTGGTGTTCCCTTTGTTCTTGAGATGTATGTGGGCCCTCTGTGACCATTTCTCCAGGCTTTTTGTGTGCCTCTGAAATCAGCCCAATCTGTTGTATCAGGCACTACTCCCAGTTATTTATCATCTGCAAACTTCTTGAGAGTGTAGTTTGTCTCATCTTTCAGATTTAGTGACCTCAGCATTTTCTGGTGTCCTTTGTCACCAGACTCCTTACCTCATTCAGCCCTGAATTCATGTTTTCCATAGTTTTCCTTCTCTCTTTTTTCACTTGTAGAATACTTCACAAGTCTTGGCAGATTCAACTCAAGGTTCACTTGGCTTTTAAAACCCAATATTTCTGCATGATTGGACAGAAAGTCTAAGTTTTTTCTGAGTCTACTTCCCTTGTTTCTGTTGGTTGTACACCTCCTTTAATTCTCAATTCAGACAACAGATCCTTGGTCATCCATACAGATTTCAGACAGTTTTGTTTGATTTCCTACTTTTTAGACTGTACCTTTCTTGAGCTTGGTGGAGGCTACCTTTTGATATCAACCAGTTCTGCTGGACCCCTATTCTTTCCAGGGTTGTATACAAAATGATTCTTCCCAACAAATATCTGAACTAGTTGAAATCTAGGGCTGTTATGCTGTCATCAGTCAAGAAATCTCTTCTATTTCTTGAGCCCTGCTATCTTATCCTTTCAACAGACACCAGGGTAGCTAAAATCATGGTCAGGACAAAAAGTGTGCAGCTTCCTTCAGTTGTTTGAAGAAAGGCTCATCTACTTATTCTTAATCAGCAGCTCTGTAACAAATATGCACTGCAACAGTGCCAGTGTAGGTATGCCCTCTAATTTTGAGCCATAAGCTCTCAACTGACTCCTGATACCTCCCAAGACAGCTACAGGCAATCCATTACAATAAGATGTAGCTAATTCTGCAAAACACTTATCGACTAATTAGTGCCTAGCTTTTAAATTGAAAGTATATTTAGTTTTCAGGGGAAAACATAAACTAAGGATGTTCTTCTTAAATGTATAATAAACGTTTCAATTTATTCTTGAGCTCTCAGATAACTAATAGTTTTCAGCTGCTTGTATACAACTATATTTCTAAATCAAAGATGTTTTTGCTTTACACACTCCACTTTGTAGAATAAACACTAGTGCTCATAATCACAATAAAGTATTTTCACTGACAGCTGTCAAGGTTGGTACACTGGACTAAAAGCTCTTTTTTATGCATTAGAATGACTATTCTTATATGTAGGTATGAAGTGCACAGAACTTTGTCTCAAAAAGACTTTACAGTCTCGCTGACAAAACTGCAAATAAATTTGAATGTACTTATTCTTTGAGGCCGGAGATGAGATAAAATTCAAATTTATACCTGTATATAAATATCTCATACCATAATTATAATGTACAGGTCTGTACAACAATTTCAATATCTCTATGTAAGTGTCATGTAGGCATTTCTTCTGGAAGAAGGATTATTTTGGTCATTTGTCTGACAGGGTGACAAGGTTAAACAGAAGGCTACCCTGCTTTTGCTGATTTTATAATACATAATCCACAAGTTTAATGAACTCAGAGGTTTAGAAGTTATACTGCTTCTTAATAAGGCACACAGAGGAACAACACATGCGATTGGTTAGTATCTTTAATTTGTTGTCTGCTTCTAATGAAAACTGCAAAGAAGCTGTGTCTAGATCTTTCTCATTTACTTCTTTTGTCATTTTGGTTGTTTCTCAGAAATATTGTTTGCCAGGGGCTTGTTGGTATACAAAATGCCCGGACTTTGATTCTGATAGCCCATATGATCTGCCTTGGTTTCCCAAATGCTTACCACAGTGAAACCTATTTTCCTGGCAGCCACAGAAGCCTTTAAGACCCCATACTACCCATTTTCCATTGTTCAGAGATGGCTCATTTTTTTCTTGCTATTTTGGCATTTATCTATGAACAAGTGTCAATAGGTGCAAGTAAGCATGGGGTGTCAGTGTAGTGGGGCTGTCACAGAAGATGGGCTTCTCTCCTCTTTTCCTGGAGAACAGATCTCCTTTGCAGTCTTCTGCAGGTCTTCCTAACTCCATCCTATTTATAGATGGCATCTCTGCCTAATGGCAAAAGCTCCACCAACTTCAGAATGGGCATCCTGCCATCCAAACAGATGGACCTAGAGTCAGGCAATCCAAAAAAATTGATGTGGATTTAATGTATTTTTAAAGGCCATAATCCCAGCTGGCCACATGAAAATGGTTGCCCTTTCTCTACTCCTGCAACTATTATTCAGACAATATGTTACTGCTGCTTTGCCTTTGATCTGGATTAATATTTAAAATTGCATTACATAAATTTCATTAAACATTTTTCTCATATATATGTGTATATGCATATATATGTACACAATCAAATGGAACTAATTTGCAGCATTTAGCGAGTGACTTACTTAGGTCATAATACTTAGTAGTTACGTAATCACTTAACATTCCAAATCCTTAGTACATTCAACTCATATATTGATTCATATTCATCATCTATATAATCAATCAAGGTCAGGGTAATCACTGTAAACACATGCAGTAAAATAAATGAAGTTAATACGCATCAAAATCTATGAAAATTTTCATGCCTTTCTTTGCTGAAAGCTCATTTGAATTATTACAGTCGTTGTTGTTTTCTCCATATTCTTAATAATCACACAGAAGCCGTGAAACGAGATTCTGTACAACCCTTTCTAAGGAAGATAGAATTAGATTAAATTTTGAATATTTTACTCTTTTCGACTCCACAGAATTTCCGAAGAAGCATTAGTTTATATCCATTCATCTCTATAGAAATTTTTCTTTAAGTAACATTTACTCTTTGTGCTATATCATCCTAAATTAACCAATTATACATGGAATTGCTTATGCAATTTGTTGCTGCAGTTTTAGTGAATTTAAACTTACATTAAAAATGCAATGACTTCAGCAATTATATACAGAGAACATTGAAGGGAAATGGGAACTTACTAAGAATTTCAAAAGTTATTTTTCAAAGAATGTTGATTATTGCGGACCTCCAGTAATCATATCCTAGGTCACTACAGAAACTGGAAACCTCTAGAATGATCTGTTCTGACATTTTCTCTTTCTTCCAGCAACTAAGTTGTAAATTTTTTCTGTTTGCCTCACAAATGAACAAAACTGGTTTTCAACAGTTGTATTTTTTCCAAGTTGCTTTTTCTCCACAAAAACACGAAGATTTTTCAGTCTTTCAATACTGAAAAGGTAAATACTTGTGTTCATGTGGTCCTAATCTGTGTATCAAAAACTACTGAAGTAATTGGAAGATACTATTTATTTATTTATTTATTTAATCCATTAACTACAGCTAATCTGTCATTATTGTACACAAAGTTGCACCCATCTTCCTTTCAAAAAATTAGCACCAAATCATATCTACTACACTATTAATTGCAAATATAAAGTATGCCTTTATTGTGTTATGCTACAAGAAGGTTTTAAATACATTATCTCTTTTATGCACTTTTCAGAATGGCTGTTAGAAGTTTACCTTCATATGTATAGTTACTAGCAGATGCAGAAGTAATTTGAAGTGGACAAATATTTCCAAATATGAAAATTTCCCATGTGTTTTCATTATCATAAACATAGAGTTTAAATTCCAGTAGTCAGAATTATTGTTGCTAAAAATTTCCAGCTGAAAAAAAGATGGATTTCCAGAAAAGGACATGACCTATTCCACCATTTCATTTCCTTAGCATAACCGATAACAATTGTCATTTTTCTCTCAGAGCCTAACATGTCCTCAGGGGCAAGTAATACGAAAAGAGAACTGCATAATAAAATTGTATCTCTGGTGTTGTAATTGCCATAAAAAGAAAGATAATACTGAAATAAATATGAGCTATAGGAAAATACAATAATGAACTACAACAAGGTAAATGAAAGGCTACCTGGGGGGAATAAACGATGGAAAAGGAGACCTGCAGTTGTCAGACAACCCCACCAATCACTTGATTATATCATGGTATCAACAGAAACTCCATTTGCAGACAAATCAATCTGTCCAGTTTTATTT
Source organism: Climacteris rufus (assembly GCA_013398175.1). Lineage (NCBI taxonomy): Eukaryota > Metazoa > Chordata > Aves > Passeriformes > Climacteridae > Climacteris > Climacteris rufus. Next base: position 57,411 of record VZRZ01002101.1, on the reverse strand, counting down.
CATAGCAGTCTCACAGCTGTATTCTTATCTATGATTTATCCCCAATAAACATCACAAAAAGCTAGGATATATCAGTTGATATAATAACATGTACTCTCCCAGAACATTTTTGGCATCCTTAAGTGGATCCAAGGAAAATCAGTTTTTTCTCACAAGCCAAGAATAACCACCTGCCTGAAAACAAGAGAAGTAATTATGTAAAATTGTGGTTTTTTTCCAAATAGATTAATAACACACATAGAGTAAGATTAAGCAAAATTTGCCATTAAGTATATTATGAAGGTTATGGGACAAAAGGTACAAGACAGAGCAACACTTACAGACCTTGAAGGCTTCAAGGACTTTGTGGCTTATGGAAGATACAGTGAATGTGCTGTCAGCCTAAAAATATTGACATTATACTGAACTAATCTCCTTTATAAGGTTTTACAAATCTTTTTGCAGTTACTGTTATTCTGGTGAAAGGTGTAAAATAATTAAAAGTGGTAAAAAATAATAAAGGAATGGAAGAAATCTATTAGATAATTTACAGTCAGGGATAAAGATACTCCACGAATACGAAGGCATTTTGTTTAAGGATGTGAACAGGGCAATCATTTTGAAAAATGTCCTGACGTTCAGAAGAGGCTACTTCAGCGTGGATGTTAGTATATTGTTTCTGTTTGCTTCCAAGGAAGCCTTGTCTTTGGGGGGGTTCAAATGCCCACATTGTTTTGTTCCTCCTGGTTAAATATAGACTATCTGTGATCATAGTTATATCTATACTGCTTACTTGAAAGTTGGTAAATTGTTTCATTGAGAAGCAGTGGAGAGAACATCAGGTCATACTGGAGATAGCAATCATTCAACCCTTCTCTTTTCAATTCTTTCTTTACTGAGGAGGTATTTACACCCTTTAATAAAATCAGCTTTCACACTTCTAATTAAGGTAATCTAGATTAACAACATGACACAGTAAGAGGACTCTGCAGGTGAAATTATAAGGCACATATAGGACTTGCACATATCAGTCTGCTAGTTTTTGAAAGTCATCTCTGCTACCAGTTATTAAAGAATGCAGGGTAAACACATTTTTTAACCTTATAATTTTACTAATGACTATTGTCTTACTTTAGTAGATTTCTGAATTATATGATCCATATAATCATCATAACAGTGAGTAGATGTATTCCAGCATACAGACACATTTTTACTTAAAAACAGTGAGAAATGGTCTTTATAAATTTCTTTCTCTTAAGGTCTTCAGGTCATTTATTGCACAGTGCATCTTTCTCTCAATACATAGCTCAGGTATAGTAAAGATTATTGTTTCAGTGATAGCAGGCTGCCTAGGTACAGTAATGAGCTCACAGCACTGTGGGGTTTTCATAGCAACATGGCTTTCACATGGTCCTCTGGGAAGAAAAACACGCTCATACTGAGGGTTTTATTTGCTCTGCTGATGGTTATTTCACAGTAGCTGCTGCATTCTGACAATTAAACTTTCTTGCTTGCCTTTCTGTCATAAATTCCTGAAAAGACAAGATTAATTCTTTGTAATTCTAGATTTAATAAAGTGAAAAGAAATCCTATTTTCATTTCAGTACTCCACAAAAAAAGTAAATTTAGAGAAGTTTGCATTCGCACTATGACCTTTCTTTGGGAAAGTGATTGTTAAGAGGAGTCTTTCCAGGCAGGTATATGACAGGGAGCTAGGTGTCTTCGTGGTTTTAATACTGAGATGTAATTTAGTAAACTATGTTACAAGTGTATGCAAAAACAAAGCCAACTTTTTTTTAATACTCATGCACTTGTAAAGACTGAGGCCATGGAGTGATAGAAATCCATGCTGTCATCATCTACATGCTATAGTACCAGTTGTGAAGTCATGTGTAGAGGGCCACCACCTCAGGAAAACACTTCCCTGAGTTTGGTGTGGTGATGTTAGCTAACAAATATGTTCAGTGTTTGGAAATGTACTGTGTTGAGAAGCCAGAAAAAACTTGCATTATTGTACAGATGAAAATCTATAATACAGACAATAAAATAGATTTTGGACATAATCATTCTACTTCTGAGTTAATAAAAATAACTTTCAAAAAGGAACAAGGAGCCCTGCACATTGAACTATACTGTTTCTTTTTTCACAATCTCTATCCAAACATTCCCAAACATAGGAGCCCCTACATAAGTCTAATAAGAGACTTCAATATCACCTTCCAAATGTTGCCATTATGTTACAGTTCCTTTTAGCCCAAAGCCTGTTGCTGTCATACAAAAAAAAAAAAAAAAAATTACTACGTGCTTTATGTTATTTAAATTAATTTTAAAATGTTCCCTTATAATTCACTTCCCTCTCTGTTCTGAATGATGAAAGAAAAAGTATTTTTTTTCAATCTGTTTGATAGTTGTTTATACTTACAAAGGCACTGCTAGAGAGGACTGCGTTTATGGGGAAATGGCCATTTTTGTTGCCATGAGCAAAGCGAATTTCAGTAAGAAGTGTATACAAGTGGATATGTCTTTCTTGTAGTCATAAAACCAACCAAACAAAACTAAATCCAATCCAAACAAACAAAAACCACCTCAGATTAACTCCAGTCCATCCAGCTTTAGTTCTGAAAGATCACGAGAAAAACTAGAAATAACCATCTCAAGAGGATAATTGAATCCATCAGTAGCAGATCTTGAATAATAAACTAAATAAACAAATAAATAAATAAAAGGTGTCAGTGTAAGAGTCTAAAATATACATCTGTCCTTGAATCTATTTTTCTTGCTATATAAGTGTACTTGGAAAGCTAGAATTTACCAACAAGAAACAACAGATATGGAGATAAGGCTGGATTTATGTTACCAGTGTAAATCTCAGTGTAAGGAAGACTGTGGGAAACCAGTTCAATCAAGCATGAGAAACTGCCATTCTGAGAAACTGACAGTCCTTCAGAAACACATGGGCATAACACAAAATTCTGCTGGACCATTTCAGCCTACATGCAGAAATTTGCATACTGTTTTTTCTTTGTGTCTTATGTCATTGTCATCATGAGGTACAGCCAAATAGGTTATGGTTAATAGCTTAAGCAGCTAAAACAGAGAAAAAAGGAACATATCTCTCTAGTATGCATGAAATTACCAACAAATCTATTATTTCAAGAAAATTTCCTGAAAATATTTATAACAAATATTTTCCTATATATTAGCTTATTATAACTATGTTAATATTTTATATTATACAAATTGAAAGAAAAATGCATTTCTATTATAGGAAACCTGTAATATTTTATTTTCACTTTATTAAGACTTATCAGACTTGCTATACAAAACTTATAAAACCTTTTGAGCTGATTCCAGATTGAGGTATTGTGTCCTGTTCTCTCATGGAACAACTCTTTGGCTGTAAGTTCTGACATTAAGTCTTGAATAAAAGATTATTGAATTGAATTCAAGAAAATTGTCTGGTTTTGTTTGGAAATTTGCATGGAATTATAGTTTCCTGTGCACTGTCTCAGACCAGCAACACAGGCATCCAACTAGTAGTTTTTATCACTACATAGTGACGGAAAGAAAAGGTCCTGGAATTTGACATAGAATACCTTCATCTGAAAGCACTAGCATCTAAAAAAAAAAAAGAATAATTGTGCAGTCTGCACTAGAAACTTGCCAAGGTATCCTATGAAAGGAAGTGATTGTTTCATAAAATTAAAGTATTATTATGTTACTAATTTCCATATTTTTTTGCAGTGGCAGGTAAATTTCTTCAAAATTTTTTATTAACATAGCTGAAATCACTTTTGTTTTTTGATTAAAAAATAAATCTATATAAAAGATCCATCTTGATCTCATATATAAGGTCTTTGAATAGCTTGTTTTAATATTCCTTTTTAAATATTGTTCATCTTTTAAGTTTTAGTGGATTAGCTATTTTATAAATTTTTTATTATGTAGAGCTGAATACTCCTCCATTTATGCCTAACACAAACCTCCAGAGGAATTACAGCTGCTACATGGAATGAAAAGAGATTTCCTTGCTATTATTTAATCATCCTATCTGTTATCTATTATCTGCAGTAGCAAGAACAAAGTTCAAAAGCTGCAACTCCTACTTTAAATTAAATACCATTAATTTTAGCCCCACATCAGATTTTCTTGAGATCTCTAAATATAAATGCCTTCCATTGATATCTTCAGTAGGCAATTCATCCTCCCTTGCAAGTACAGAGTCTGAAATAAAGCACTGTTCACGAAACATAGGAAACTTTACAGTATAGTAATGTAGAAATACTGCATTCCTTTGTGAGAAAAATAAAATAATTTCTCATTGTGTTTGGGGAATTTGCTTGTTAATGCAGTTTTTTTCACCTTTCTGATATCAATGATAACATCAATTTCTTTCCAACCTATTTTCCTATCCATTTCTGACTTATCCTGAGTGGAAAGCTGTATCTCAGAGTCTTGAAGTGCCTGCCTATCCCAAGCTTCTTATAAAGGAGTATCTGTAATTCTAGAAGGAAAAGACCCACCAGGTTTTCCTCTTTTCTGGCTACTTGTAACAAGTTCCCTTAAGCCATTCATTCATTCAGTTCACCATTATGAACTGCATTCCTCAAATGAGTTACAAAACATCTTTTTTCAAGTTTTGGGCCAGTTTATGGTTAGCTTTGATGTATAAATTAATGGGATATTAAAACTTGACAGTGTCTTAGAAAAAGGAAAAAGCTGTGATCCATCTAAAGGTTCTTAGAAACACATTGCAAAAGCAGTCAGAAATTGCCTCGAACAGGATTATCTTACACTGATGAACTATCAGAGGTGGAATTTGACTATGACTCAACTCACCTCTGTGAAGTGGCAAAGACACCCTGAGTGATCTCCATGCTGCAACAGAGGCTGCCCAGCTTATTCTTTAATATTACACCTTCTGAAAATAAAGCATCTGTGTTCACCATTAATTGGATTGTATTATGTGACCTTTCCTTCATTGTAGGATCTCTGACTTCCGTAGAGCAAGACAGATGTAACTTTTTGGTTTTTAATTCTCCTCTTGCAAAATAATGCAAAAAAAGATGGGGCACCTCCCATCATGATTATTACTGCTTATTATTTAAAAACAGACTTAAAAAGACATCTTCCCCAAAAAAGGGAAAATGACTGAATTTCTGTCTTTTAAAGTAAATTTTAAACAAGTTACTTCTGCACATTTTCAGATATTCACATTCATCAGTATTCTATCTGCCTATCTATTCATATGCAAGACATTGTTGACTATATTTCCTACCAAGGAACAAAAGTCTGGTAAAACTCTAGCCCAGAGTAACTTGAAAAAAGCTTTAGTGAAACTGTCATTTAGTTTCAGGAACACAGATTCTAACATTTTGTCTGTGTGTTCACTTGTACCAGAAACAGCAATTTCTCTGAGACTGTTAAAGACAGAAGTATTTAAATAAGATCTATTCAGCTTATTTGACCTTAACCTGTGCACAGTTCATTTTTTTTGTCTTAGCTTCAGATCCCTGTACTCAGACATATTTATGTGACTAGTTTGCAGAGTAAGCAAACTTTTCCCTTTTGTTGGATCTCCGGTTCTTCCATATGAAATTCAGTTCACAAAATATGCATATAAATTAATCGGACAGAACACATCCTTACAGCAATAAATTCTTGAATTTTATGTGTATTTATGATTCTTTTGGAGAACTCCAAATGCTCCAAAGAGCATTTCAACAAGGAAATTGAGTGTGACTAGTACACCTAATTCCTATAGAAACTTTTCAATCTCTCATTTTTCATTCCTAAGAAATAGCTATTACAAAATAATTTAAAAACCTTTAAATTTATTTGAAACAGTAAAATATTTTCTGAGGTAAATGTTGACACTATTTCTGACTTTCTGGATTGTTATTCATTGCTGTTGCTGCCATTTTACACAACAGAAAGATGTGTTTGAATTGGAATGCTTGCTAGTCAAGAATAGTAAATAGCAATCCTTTAATTAGTAAATAATAATTATTTAATTTAATAAGAAAATAGAAGATGGGAAATACATCTAGTGAGGAAGATTGTGTTGTATATAGAAAATGTTCAGCACAGGGGAATTAGTAAAAAATCATATAGACAGTTTATGTGAGAATTCTGAAAGTAGTTCAGCAAGATTACCTAAATGGATAAAATCAAAGTGTACAATATGGAAAAAGAATTCTGTACAGAATTTTCTGAAGAAGCTATATTAGTTTCTGAGTCTCAGATCTCGGTGAGGAAGAAATTCACCTTCTATACACTCTGTACATCCACTTACACATTAATTTTCTTAGAGGTATGCTAGCCTTATCAAGGAGCTTTTGGAAACACACATGGCAAATCACAAACTGCTGAAGTTTAGTGAGGAAATACAGCATAACTCTCACACCATGACATGTAACCAAGTGTTTAAATAATCACAGTAACATCAATTATTAATACACTTATCTAATAAGATTTCTGCATCACCACACTATGCTTATAAAGCTAGCAACTTAGAACAAACATATATAATTTTTCTTGCAATTTAAGATGTTGTGTATAGTTTAATTACACAGGCAAACACATACTTTGACACTAGAGAATTTTTTTAAAAGAAGATTTCCCTCAATCTTTTAATTAAAGTTAAAATAAATTAATTTTATTTTGCCAGGTTGCTATATCACTAAAAATTAATTAGTTTATTTCCAACATTATTTCTGGTCATCCTACACTTAAGAAAACTAAATAAAATTAAAACCAACCAACCAAACAACAACACTCACAAGTCTTTTAGTCTGTCCCATCCTCCATGACTGTTAACTTTGCTGCTGAGGTTCTGTCACACTGAAAATCCATTTAATCTGGACACACTTGTGATATTCTCCCTCTGAGGCTGAAATTTATTAAGTTTCTACTAGTAAGAATATGCACAAATAGCAATAAAATGTATTTCCAAAACTGAAAGTCGTGTGTATAAAGTTGATAACTACATAACCTTATGCACGTTGGAATGCTCATTTTTGTGGGAGGGAAATTTGAGAATTTTTATACATCTCTCTCAACAGTGGAGGGGGGAAAATTGGAAAAAGTTGCCATTAGTATAGAGAAGGAATAAAAACAACCGTTAACACAGAGCAACCACAGACTATTCAATCATTAAGGGGCTAGATCTGCCGATAATGAAAACTTAAGCATTCCTACTACAGTACATCACCGGTAGGCTTTGCTCAATTTTTTGCTTTCTTCAAACAATGGGGACTGTCAAGAAGTTTCTTAGTCATGTTTACAATCTGTTAATCTTGAAAAATATATTACACTGTACACTGGCAAGTTAGGAACATTTAAATCACAGCGACAATAAGAACAAATTTTACTTTCAGTATGAATTGTACTGACAAACAATTAGTAATTACTGGTTAACCTTGTAATAAACAGATAATAGAGTAGAACTTCGTGGTATGTCAGCTGAGGTCCCCGGTATGATGTAGTCTATGATGTAGACTACAAGTGACAGGATTGACAATTTATAGTCATGACATCTTTTAGGCAAATTACAAGTACAGATGTTTGAGGGACCCTACTTTAATAAAGACACAGAAGCAGAATTATTTTAGCATGTCTGTGGGTGATATTAGGATCAAGAGCAAAGTTGCTGTATTCCCTGTAAGAAATAGTCACAGGCAAGTGCACCCCAATACCGTTTTAAGGGGGTAGAAAAACCACTGGACACTCAGCAGCTAGGACCAACAGATAAGAAGGAAGAATCAGTAATGGAGAGAAGAAAAAAAAATCAAAATATGTTAGAATTAGTGTAACCAGAGGAAATTTGGTTGGAAAGTAGAAATTCAGCACTGCTGAGAAGACAGGCTTGATGTGGGAGGATCAGAAGGGGAAGAAATAGATAAAAACACTCATAGCTGAGAGAAAAGACTGCAAATGTTAAACATTGGAGTTGGGAAAGAGGAGTGTATCAGTCACGTAACATGTCTCGAGTGGCATTTTTATCTATGTTATGCATCTAATGGGAAACAAAAGTAACACCAAGTGACCCAATCATAAAGAGATCTCTGAACTGCAGGCTCTCTGGTTTATTTTTTGGAAACAGTACCAACCTAATATAGTTTTGTAATTCTGTGGTCCACAGTTGGTTTCATAATATCTATGTTAATGATTGATCCAATCACATAGTTTCATTTAGCCAAAGAAGGCTGTATATTCCTTGACATATCTTCCTAGGCTCTGTGATAATTATTATTTTCTTACTTTTTTAACAAGGTATGTTTGTGTATGTGTATGGATAGAGTTATATTTTGAAGAAAATTTATGTGATCAAGTTTGAATACAATGGATACACTTTGAAAAGCAAAAATTGAAAAGTCTCATTATGTATGCTGAGGCAATGGGTATTTGTCTTACATTTCAGTGATTGTCTTTCACACATTAGGTTCATTGTAGAACTGCACTGAAAAATACTGCTGGGAAGTGGAAAGATTCAGAGCAACATTGTAAGAAAAATAACATTAGAATCAGGTATGATTGGATAAATCAGGAAATATACTAGTCAAATAAATCAAGAAAGTAGAAAATTTTTTGGTCTGTATCAAGCATTCTTTCTTTTGGAACTGATTTGGGGCTTTGAAATAATATTATTGGATCTTTAAATCTATGGTTCATCAGGCCAAAATTCATATTTAAAAAGTGGGTATCAGACTCAGCTGAATTTGTTATTTAGGAAACAACATCCGTGAGTATGTGAAATAACAACAAACCAACAAAACCCCAAAGCACCTCATTTCTTTAAACTGATGGTACAAAGTAGTGCATACAACTGGCTGTATCAGGTCACATTGCACGAAGCTATCAAATTCAAAAGCTATTTTTGAACATTCATTGCCAGTGGGTTCTTACCTACAAGCAGTGAGTCTTTTACTGTTATCCATGGGAAGGAGTCAGTAGCAGGTGTTCTGCTTCTGGCACAGCTCTGCTTTAGAATTTATGGAATTCTTTCTTTTTCCAAGGAAGCTTTCATTAAATGCTGTTCCAGCTCTCTATGCATAGTCAACAACCCTAGATTGAAACATAAAAGAAGAAAAGAATTCCTTCTCCCTGCAGATTCTGAACAAAAGGAATATATTATGCTAATGATTATTGCAGAGAAGAATGATGCCTTGTACGGTACCATTTATTGTTATAATAAAGAACAGGTTGCTGATAAGACAAGTTGTTCATTAGAATGCCATTGGCAATAACAGTAAGAACTACATAACTAGATGTTCTTGCCAGCCTTAAAGACATTTTGTGCTCATGAACAACCTTTAGGATATTCTTTCAATGAACTACAAACTTTTATTTGCCTCTGGAATGTATAGGTGTCCTGTAGACTAAATTTATGATGCAAAGAAATTTATCTGAGGAACACTGCATACACAGAAATCAAAATATATTTATTCTGGTGTGTATCTTTCAGACTTCATGAATTAATTTATCTAAAACCAGAAAAAACTGTATTGGTTGGGTTTGTTTGCTTTGTTTTGCTTTTTTTTTTTTTTTTCCATTCTATCTGCAGAACTCAGTTCCACTTTTAAGACCTGAATGTTGTATATTAATTTGGTTTAACTGAATGACGTGAATAGCATCAGGTTATTCTATCACAGCAATAAAATTAAATTCATTATCACACATGAAATTGATAATTTTCTGTTAGCAGTTGAGAATAAGTACAAAATTTAATTAAGAAATGAATTGATATCATGATAATGGAAAATAAATTTAGGAAAATTACATTCTAATGGATTCTTTTTTCTAATATGATTTCTGTAATGGATGCTTATTTGCTTTATAGGTTTGGTAAATGTTAAAAAGAAGTTAATTTTTTAGGGAAATGTCAATATAAATACCATAAAAATGGCATGGATATATCATGGCAGATAGCAAAGGCTATTTAATGTAATAAGTACTTTACATAGGTAGATGTAGTGGCTGGCTGCCAGGCACCCACCAAAGCTGCTCTGTCATTGTCCTCCACAGCTGGACAAGGGAGAGAAAATATAACAAAGAGTTCATGAGTTGAGATAAGGACCAGGAGAGATCACCAAATACCCTTCTGGGCAGAACAGGCTTGAATTAGAGATATTAATTGAATTTATTATTAACAAAATTAGAGCAGGATTATGAGAAGAAAACCTTAAAAACAACTTACCCCCATGCCTCCCTTCTTCCCAGCTCTACCTCTCCTCCCCCAGCGGCACAGAGAGACAAGGAATGGGGATTATGGCCAGTTCATCACAAGTTATTTCTCTTGCTGCTTGGGGAGAGGAGTCCTTCTCCTACTCCAGCATTTTGGTCCCTCCCACAGGGGACAGTTCATGAACTCCTCCAATCTGAGTCCATCTCATGAGCAACAGATCTCTGCGAACTGCTGCAACATAAGTCCATCCCACAGGCAAGAGTTCTCCTCAGACTGCTGCAGTGTGGGTCACTCTTCCATGGGGTTTAGTCCTTCAAGGACAGGGTGTTCCAATGTGGAGTCCTCTCTCCATAGGCCTCCCACGTCTTCATAGCGTCCTCTCTGGCATCCACCTGCTCCAGCATGGCTCTCTTCCATGGGCTGCAAGTGAATGTCTGCATCCCCATGGATCTCCATGGGCTGCAGGAGCACAACCTGCTTCACCATTGGCTTCACCACAAGCTGCAGGGGAATCTCAACTCTGGTACCTGGAGCACCTCCTGCCCTTCCTTCTGCACTGACCTTGGTGTCTGTAGAGTCATTCCTCTCACATATTCTCATCCAGTTCTTCTCTGACTGCAATTACAACTGCACAGTAACTTTCTTTCCTTCTTCATCTTAAATATATTGTTGTAGAGTTGTTACCGCCATTTCTATTTGGCCCAGCTCTGGCAAGTGGCACATCTGTCTTTGGAGGTGCCAGGCATTGGCTCTGCCAGACATGGAGGAAGTTTCTGGAAGCACCTCCCCAAGGCCACCCCTGTAGCCCTACCACTACCAAAATTTGGGCATGCAAACCCAGTACAGTAGATCATATAAAAACTCAGTGAAGAGAGTTATATGGTATATAATAATGCTTATATTATAAGTATGTTTATATGATCTGTTGACAAGCAATCTTGTTCTGACTGCTTTGAGTTGAATGGAGATGACACACTGCTGGTATGAAAATTGAAGAAGAGTTTTGGCAAGTTCTCTAAGAGCAGGAACAGCTGTGATACAGATAAAATCAACCCTCTTGTGCTTACCTGCACCACTTACACGCTTCCCTTTTTGAAATTTTTCAGGAGTTTCTTCTTCATCTCTGAAAGTCTGTAACCTTTTCCCATATGTCCATATGGAATGTTTTTGAGACAAGATGTAACCCTTAGAAAATTTACCAGCTCTCTTGATAACTCTTCCCTTTTCTCCAGGATGATGCTCCCCTGGTATTTTTCCAAGAAGGTCACTGAAGGTCTCTGGTGGTCCAGAGTTCTCACCTTTCATGAGCATCAACTGCCCAACTCACAATTACAGCAGTCTTCCCCCAGTCTTCATGTCTGTAACCAGTTCTCCCCCAGTTTTAAGTACGAGGTTCAATGAAATACTTTTTCTAAGCAGCTGCTTGATCTAGAAGTTGTCTTCAAGGCACTCCAGAAACATCTTGTGTAGGGAAAATAGGATATGGAAGTGAAGTAGCATAGTTTAGGAAAAGAATTTTCTTAGATGTGAGCTGCTGCTTCTCTATTGCACTAGACAACAGCTCAGCATGATCATTTACTTTTACAGGAAGTTATAGACATGAAAATGCATAGGTGCACTGAGAACTCTCAATATCATCTGTGATTGTCTCATATTGAGATTCACGGTAAAAAATAGAATCCAAAAGTGGCCTGTGTGAAGTTACTATGTAGTTTTAAAGGAAAAATATAAAGGGCCAATGTTTTTCTTAGTCATGATGCCATGACAGAAAAGTCCATCCAGATAATAATGTAGGCATAATCCTAGGAAGGAATGCTTGAGAAAACAATATCGCATAACAAAGCTTATGTATGCCTAAATTTATATCTGATCATTCATGAGTGGGTTGGTTTTCTGTTTTCTTATTGCAGTATGTATGAACTAAACCATAGAATCACAGAATAAGCTCTGTTGGAAGGACCCTCAAGGACCATCGAGTCCAACTCCTGGCCCTGCACAGAACCAGTTCCAAGAGTCACACAACATGCCTGAGAGCATTGTCCAAACACTTGAACCTGTCAGGCTGGTGCTGTGACCACTTCCTTGGGGAGGCTGTTCCAGTGCCCAACCGCGTTCTGAGTGAAGAACCGTATTCTAATATCCAAATTAAACCTCCCCTAAGACAACTTCAGACCATTCCCTCAGGTTCTGTCACTGGTTACCACAGAGAAGAGATGAGTGTCTACCCCTCCTCTTCCACTTGTGAGGAAGTTGCAGACTGCAATGAGGTGTCCCCTCAGTCTCCTCTTCTCCAGGCTGAACAGACCAAGTAACCTCAGTCATTCCTCATACGACTTTCTCCTCATGGATGCCCTTCACCATCCTCATTGTCCTACTATGTGTAATGGTTAAATACAGATATTTAAAGATAAATAAACATTTTATTAATTTATCCATGTTAAGTACATTTAAATGTTGCTTAGCTCAACAGTTTGTCACAGAAGAGGAATAATGGTTTACAAGTGGTTATTCCAACTTTATCTACAAATCTATAAATAGATTTATATTTATTATTAACTTCAGTAAGGTATACCAAAACATCTTTGAATGGTTCAGTTTATTAGTTCCTTATTAGTGTTATTTTATCATCTTAGCCTATGTAATTGTACTAAAAAGGACTTTTCATTTCACTAGTGATCTAAAATGACTTTACCATTAAGAAAATTGCATTTGCTTTTGAAAGACAGTATCTTAACTGGGCCTTTCTTCCCATATATTTAAACTATTTATATGAAGTACTTTTCATATGTAAACTTTCTTAGTTTATTCAAACAAAGTATACTCTTTTATATTTATTGAAACAGCTTGTCTTTTAAGCAGTTCATTAGGCTTGTGTTGGTCCTATGAGTTTGCATTTCACAATCTTAAAATTTCTCTTGTAGAGATGCTATCATATATACATGAGTTTTACCTATATTGTCAGAAGTTGGAGGAGGAAAGCTGTTAGTTTCAGATAAGGTGTCCCCATTAAAGACTTTTTTAATCTATGTTATCTATATAGACTCCTATAGTCTAATGCATGGCTGCATATAACAGGACTTTCTGACAGATTGTGGTACAACCACAAAACTTCTCAATCACCATAAGATTTAGACACATGGATACAATTCTAAAGTTTATGTTTCAGTTTTTGCCCAACTGTTGTTTTGCATTCTTAAAAAATTCCACTAAAGTAGTTATTAATTCCTTCAACACAATTACAGGTATGAAAAATATGCAACACAATTTATAATCTCGTAGATTATAATCTGACAAATTGTTGTTATTATCAAAGCATGACTGAAAGCACTATAAGTAGGAAAGATTAAAATGAAAATACAGGGATATTAAAAATTGCAATGAGTTGAAAATTTTTATCTAGTCTAATAAAGTCCTACACATCCATTAAAAGAGAGTAGAAACTATACAGGTTATTCATTTTGAGGAAAGTGTAAAAAAAGTATAACTTGCTTAAAGTGAAGATCATGCTCAGATATCTGTGATGTGTCATGTTACTATTGATATTAAGACAGTTGAAAACATTTCCTCTCATTTGTAATTATCTAGTGGTGACTTTGATCTAGGAGACTTCAATAACCTTTTTATCGCAAGTGGTTTTATGGTGAAGGAGAGAGGGAAATCAATAAGGGTACCTATGAAATTTCTAAAGCATGCAAAGGTAAACTGACCTTCCTGTTGAGCAAAAAGTCCTTTACAACAGCCTTTACTTTGAACTTACTTCTTCATAGGTGAACAATTTACCCTGAAGTTACTTTCATACAGAATTGGAGGACAGCCAGGTGCAGATGCATGAAATGTAAAATCACTTGGAGAAACATGGCTTTGTATTTATTATAAACTGAAGAACTGTTTCCCAGAATGATGTAAGAGAAAAAGAAGAGAAAAGGTAGAGGAAGTTAAAAAAAAAAAAAAAAAGAAAAAAGAAAAAGGG
>VZRZ01002101.1:0-43233 GCA_013398175.1 Climacteris rufus | reverse complement strand
AAAAAAGAAAAAAGAAAAAGGGAGGGGGAAAGGAAAACATAAATAAAGGGAAAAGAAAAGGGGGGGACATAGAATGGAATTCTGAACAAGAGAAAAGTTCCTGATGTTTACTTGATTCTTTGCTAACCAAATATAAAAGAGATATGTTTTTGAGCACACGTTGTTCAAGAGAGAAATAATTGCATGAATCAGAAGTAAGGTTGTGGATCAATAAGAAATCCCAGTCCATGTTTTAACCCTTTGATTTTTATCTTCATTGTAGGAGTAATTCCATTCTCATGTTTTTGAAACCTTCATAAGGATTTTCTAAACATAAATTTGTTAAAAGCTATTCTAATTTAAACTATTACATATATGTGAGTGTACATGCTTATGTCTTTGTCTTCATTATATATGTCCTCTATGTATTACATTTTTTGAAAAAATCAGTGAACAGCAAGAACAACAAAACTAACATAAGAAAAGTCAAATTTTCCTCTTAAGATACAGAATTTCTGAAGGCAGTAACAGCAGCTATAAATCTGCTTATTTTTGTGCTGCATGGGAGATTACACATTTTAATCAGTCCTAAAAATATCTTTGCAAATCACTAACTTTGAGAAAAACTCTTAAATGTCATCCATGTTTTCTTACCAAATTATGAACTGTATTTACAAAATAAAAACACCAACTCTGTGTGAGCTCTAGACTCTTACATAACCTGTGCTTCTATTAATTAATTTAAGCATGTCCAATTAATACTTTATGGTAGAACATAGAGTACATCTAAGCAAACAGCTGGTATGACTATTTGTCCCAATCTATTTTATATTCCCCTGCATAGTATGTATCAAGACTTGGTTAAAATGATGTGGGAACAATTTCCTGTAGGCAATTTGCAGGAAGTCATGATCTTTTGAACATGAAAACACTTTCATTAGCATGGGCTTGGACATTTTCTGAATGCTTTTGGACATGTTTAATCTGTTATTGTATGTTTACTCATAAGGTCATAAGGGCTCACAACACTAATAGAATTGTACTGTGTGTATTTTGCCTTTATCTGTGGGAAATGTTCATCAGGCTTCTGAGAGATAAAACAGTTATTATTTTTCCAGAATAAATATAGGCAAATGAAAACTATTTCTGGCTTCACTTCTATAAAATAATTCAATGGTCTTACTCATATTTCACTGTCTTTCCCAATAAAAAAAAAAAGTGTTCATCATTTCTATATTGTTGCATTTAGTCTTTGATAATGTAGCTACCATTTTTATATTGAATCAAACTATGTGTCCTACCCCAAGTAAAACGTCATAGAATTACTTTTTGTTGTGTTTTTTTTTTTTTTTAATTGGATAGTAAACAATATTTAGTGAAGAGACAAAGTATTACTACTGAAAACATTACATAATATATACTCTGCTTTCCTGCAGTTCTGTTTTGCAGATCATAGCTGCTGGCTTCCTAATAGTCATTTGAAGACACAAGAAACAAAACAACTAAAATATTCATAAAAAGTACACATAGCAGCTATTGCCTAAGCAAATCAAGCTATCTTGACAACAAAATATCAGCTAGGTATGTTGACACTTTTTAAATATCTATAAACTCTTGCTAAAGAGATGTATTTTTGTTTACTGTCCCTGTCATTTGTAAGGTTTTTGAGGTCTGTCATGGCTTGGTTTGGTTTTGAGTTTTTGTTTTCTTCTCCTTTGAGTTTCCCTCCTGTTACCAGGCAGCAATTTTTGATTGCTGCTGAAAAGAGACTTTCTGACTGTACAACACTTATATAAAAAACCTATGCCAAGAAACCTAATCAGTTTCATGCTAAACTTTGATATCTCAAGTGTCCTGCTCAGGATAGGTTTTTCTCCATGTTTTCAGCAGCATAGTTTAAATAGCTAGCTGAGAGAACCCATATGAATTTACATCAAAACAGTGTGCCCTGTAAGCCATGTCTAGACTCTGTAGTCTGTCAGAGCTTCCATTCACAGTTTGTGACCAAAGCCACACTGTCTATCACCCTCTGCATGTTCATCACTTGCCCACTCATCTTTTTCATTTTGTTGTTTCCTTCCTCTCAGATTGGTAGAGCATCATGCTGTTGCTACAGCACTTCTCCCCTTCCCACTGTGCTTGCTATGTGATTGCACAGTTTTGTCCTACTCCATTAAAAGAGAAGTAGGTTCTGGTGTATGACACTTTACACAGCATTTTATTATGCTTTATTTACTGACTGTCAGGAAAGGTAGCACATGTCTGAAGGATGGGGTGTCATCCAGAGAAACCTGGATAAGCTCAAGAAGGGCACCTATGAGAACCTCATGAAGCTCACAATGACATGTACAGGGTGCTGCAACTGGGTTGGGGCAACCCCCACTGTCAATACAGGCTGGAGGTTGAACAGAAGGACCTAGGGGTGCTCATGGATGAGAGGCTGGGCACAAGCTGGCAATGTGCACTTGGAGCCCAGAAAGCCAAATGTATCCTGGGCTGCATCAAAAGAAGTGTGACCAGCAGGCTGAAGCAAGTGATTCTGCATCTCTACTCCACTTTCATGTGACCTCACCTGAGTGCCGTGTCCAGCACAGGAAGGACATCAATGCATTGGAGAAAATCCAGAGGGGACCCATGAAGATGATCAGAAGGCTGGAACATCTCTCCTAGAAAGACAGGCTGAGAGAGCTGGGGTTGTTCAGCCTGAAGAAGAGTAGGTTCTGGGGAGGCAGCCTTCCAATACCAAAAAGGGGGCCTACAAGAAAGCAGTAGAGGGACAAGGGCATGTAGTGACAGGACAAGGAGTGATGAATGAATGAAAAACTTTGTACAATGCCTACTTTTGAAATTTATTATATAGTGGTTTGCAATAAAATAATTCTTTTTAATTTTTATTGAGGATCCAATATAAGTATGATGGGAATCCTTTGCATTACAGATTAATAATCATATCTTCTTTCAGATTTCACTCCTCTGCCTTTCTCTCTATTATTCATAATTCTAATGTCTATATTCAGTATGGCCCTCCTTTTTTTTTCCATCTTGATTCTCTTCGTCATTCCCTTCCTGCAGCATAATTCCCTCTTTTTTTGTGAACATTTAATGCATAAATTTTCAATACATATTCAAAATTACGCATACTTGTCATCTGCAAGGCTTGAACATGACAGAAATTCCACTTTCTATCTATTCTAGTGGCTGCATCTCTCTTCTTCCCCTCCTAATGCTACAATAATGTAGCATGATGAGGTCCCAGACTTTAGATGAATAAGGCATAATCATTGCAACGCTGATATGAAGTGACCTTTCAGAACAACAATGGCTTTTAAGATCCAGATTCAGAAGTTTAACTCTACAAAGAAATGGGCTGTGAGATGATGTCTGGCAGATGCAGGAGACTGGACATACACAAGAGACAGAAGGTGACAACCTCGAGAGTTTGGAGGATCCTGCAGTGTTCAGGCTCAACAGCGCAAACCAAGGTGTGAAAGGCTAATCCTTGTCTGTGGTATGGTGCTGTGTGTAATGCCTACTCAGTGTTACATAGTAATGATAATACAATGTTTCATTTAGAGACTCTTCTGACCCAGGATCATGTTTATTTCTTTCATTATATCTGAACATTGGGCATGAACACTGATGATCCCTAGCTACAGAGCTTAGTGATTTTTGCCCAACATCTCCCAAACAATGTTTCTGGTCGGTATGCAGTACTTTTTTCCTTCATTTAATATGTTGGGTTTTTTCCTTCCCTTTTCTATGGAACTATTAATCTGTTTTTTTCTTTTTTTTTTTCATTAGACTCTGTTTCCCATCTATTTTTCTTAGCATTTAAATGTATAACTTTGAGTGGTCCTACCAATTCACTGGACCCAGAAAGTTAATTCTATTTGTAAAATGAGGAAAAAAAAAAGTGTTAGTTTACATGTGACCCCTTTTAGGTCCCTAAGCAACAGCTACAAGAATATAAAAGAATTTGCTTGACCGTGGTGCCCATATAAGAGGTAAACTGCAGCATGCCACAGAAGAGCAACTGCTCTGTGTAAGTAGAGAAGACAAAAGACACTTCTCGTGTCCTGGTGCTGAGTCAAGAGCAGTGCCACACAATTAGAAAGTGGAAGATCTACACAGAAGAATACATTTCAGAAAGTACTAGGAAAAAATAAGGTGTCTGAAAA
Source organism: Climacteris rufus (assembly GCA_013398175.1). NCBI lineage: Eukaryota > Metazoa > Chordata > Aves > Passeriformes > Climacteridae > Climacteris > Climacteris rufus. The sequence continues at coordinate 39,076 of VZRZ01002101.1, read as the reverse complement.
AACACCCTACAGGGCACAGTTAATTTATTTTTTATAATTTTTGACATATTAATTCTCTAATGTGCAAGTCACCTTCTTTAAATTCTTTAATATATTTTCTGAGCTGCTTGTGTGTCTCTTGCTTTTTCCATAAACTTATATTTTACACTGAATAAAGTACTGGACAAGTCAAAATTTTTGTTAATATTTTCCATGATGTCACTTTAATCTCTCTCCTCCTATCATCCACAGTGTGGATTGCTGAGGAACATGAAGTGTGCTACAGCAGATGTTGAAATCACTTTGATCAGTGCACTTACACTACATAACTTCCTCTGAGTACATATCTGTCCTCATTCTTTCTGACATTGCTTTAACATTCTTGTACGATTTTATTCCACACCATCATGCTTTTTCATACTGTTTTTCCTCCATATCTAAAAAAGAAAAAGAATGGTTGTTGGACTTCTCTACCTCCTAGACCACTTTTAAAATTAGATTAAGTTCTTTTCTCATGGGGAAAGGAGCTTGAAACCGAGAGCAGGGGATGAAGACAGGATAGGGTGGTGTATGCCTATTTTTATTTTTTTCTGTCTTCAGATCACAGTGTTACATGCCATATTTAATAGCATAACCATCTGCTTCTCTCTCCATTTTTGAATATTCTCTGAAACATCAAAGACGTTTCAATGTCTGGAACTTGTGTTTCTCTCATAAACAGTGTTTTTTTGAGCATCTCTTTTAATGGTAAAGAAGTGCCATTTTGTAGTCAAAGATTACCTCTTAACACCATTTCCATCGGAAGTTCAAAGGGAGTAAATTATTTATTACATTCAACACTGGGCAAAATGTTCATTAAATATATATAGAGACCTAGATTCTAGCTGGCGATGACTTTAGCAATGAACTTGAGGTGTGCCAGTTATAAATATCTGACTTGACTTGCACTCTTATAGCGTATTTTTCACATGTCATTGGTTTTATCTCTTTTTTTTTTTTAATAACCTAAGGGAATCTGTAAGAAGAGCTTCTCAGATTAAAAACAAAACAAAACAACCCCATAACAAAGCAGTACGCAGTTTGATATTCAAGAAATTGGAAGAAAGGTGAAGCTTCCTTCTTTTAAATAAATAACTGTAATTCAGCAATGCAGAATCTAATGTGACACACCAAAGTAATTTGCTGCAATAGGAAATGATTCAGACCAAATACAAGAACTCTTGTATTAGTATCTTACGAAGCTGTTTACTCTAAAATTTGAACTGAATGTCTTGATCCCCATTTCTGGTTTAAAAATACAGCTTTGCCATGAAGCAAAGGAGCAGTAAATGAGAAAATCTGCCATAGTGTGTACTTGACATTAGTTACTGCATAACTAATTCTATTTAAGGTAAATCTGTCCAGTTAATTCAAATTTTGGCATCTACAGAAATTCCAAAGAATGGCTTAGAAGTGTGAAGAATTTGCAGTAGGAATAGGAGACAACTGAATATTGATACTGAGTAAACAATGATAAAAAAAGACGTAGACTGTTGTAGTCAAGAGACTGTGCTCAGATAATTTATATTCAAACTTGACATCTTCTCTACATAAGTGTGAACATTATTAAAAGTCTTTCTCACTACTAGGACTGAAGGGACAGGCAAGGGAAAGTATTTGTGTATGACAGGTGCTGTTGGTATCAGCAAATAATGTGGTACTCTTGCAACACAAAACTTGAATTGGCTTTGAAGAGAATTTCTCTTTCTTACTAAAAATTCTCTTTCCTCACAGAAGATTTATTCTCCATGCTTGATAGGATGCCACATTTAAAGATAACCCCCTCCCCACCTTGGCCCCAAAAAAGAAATCAAAGCTGTCACTAATGATTATTTGATTATTAAAACAAGGGGAAAAATCAAAGATAATGTGTAGAACAGAACATATTTAGCAACAATTACTCCTTCAATTACAGTTCTTTATATTCCTCTGTGGAGAGCTTTTGAGAAACATTATGTCTTTGAGATTTGCTCTAAAATCAGTGAGGCCTAAAATACTTTATTCATACACAACAGAGAAAAAATGAGTGTTCTCTTTGTCTTTCATATGCAAATACAACAGTTAATTGTGCAGTATTTATCACTGGTACTTTCATAAGCTTATGAAAGGTAATGCAGCCCATTCATTATTGACAGATGAGGAGTAGCAAGCACTGCCTGGTGGAGCAGGGAATAGAGATTCCAAGCTCAACAGCCAGAAGAAGCTGAAGTTCAGGAAAAGAGGTACAGAAGTGACAGCTGTATGAAATGGAAGTGCTTAGGGTAGGTAGAAGTGGCAAGTAATGAGAAAGACACTGTTGATATAGCTTTGGCAAAATTGAGTAAGACCAGTAGAGAAGCAAACAGAGCAAAACTGAGAAGCTGAGGAGTGCTGTGAGGACTCTGGAAAGTAAGTGGCACTTACATTTCAAAAAGTTGTCATCTTTTTTTCTCCAACGTCACTGAAAGCCCTTATCTGAAGACTTTTATATATTTTAAATGTTGCTGATATCTTCTCAGTAGTTCAGTATCATCATGAGCTTTCTTTGTTTTAACAGTTTCAGTTCATGAATGGCAATAAAGAATAGCATTGTATTTTTTTTGTACTAGTTTTGTCTTTGTGGCTAAAAGTTCCCTAAATATTTAAAAGTATTAATTCTTTCTTTTATGAATTTAAAGAAGTATTAATTCACTTTTATCAAAGACTGATAGGTCATGAAATTCCCTTTTAAAATAGTCCAGTCTTTTGTACTCTACAACGTTTTCAAAGTTTGCAAAATAAACTTTTAATATTAACTACATTCTTATAAGTGTCTTTAAGTTGCAGTAGACACTTCATTTATTATTAATAGTATTATCACAATTGGGTTCCTCTACTGGTAACCAGTTGTAATAAATTCTCACACTGAACAGAATCTAATTCGCTTGAGGACTAAGTATTAGTGGAAATTTAGTAGGCTTGCAAATCTCTGTGAGCTTACAATTAGGGTTATTATTAGGGTTGTCTGACATGAATACCCTGCCTTATTGTCACCACTCTCAAATCATTTAGCATGCTTACTTCTATGTAGAATTATAGAATGGCTTGGGTTGGAAGGCAACATAAAGATCACCTAGCTCCAGCCCCTCCATCATGAGAAGAGATGTCTTCCACCAGACCAGGCTGCTTGAAGCAACCTACCTGACTTCTGTGACAAACTTAATTGAAACTGAAAATGTAGAAAATGTGAGACAACTCTGCCTTACACTCAGAAAATGTCAAAGTTAATATATTTTGTGCTCAACAAGATAGTTCTTTACCTGAAATTTATTTATCAGAAGATTTCAGTTCATCTTAATTTGGGAAATTATCAAGGAAACCTGTGTCATGCTGAAATAACCAATATTTTCGATAAAGTGTTTTCCAGATATTTCTTTCAATTAATGGTTGAAGGCCTTACAGTTCTGAAGAAAGTATTAAAATTAATGAAACTGCCTTTTTTTAATACGGATTTGAAGGGATACTTCATTTCTGAAAAAGAAAGAAATGTGCTTTGACAGTTCTGCTTTATGGTTTCTGATAAAATAACTTGTGTAGGATCTTCTGTTTAAAGTAACATGAACAGGGCCTCTTCCATTTGTGTCAGGACTGTTCTGTAACATAAATATTTTATAAATATAAAAGTGTTCCCCACCATCACCCTTCCAGAAATAAAATAATATTAAAGTAAAATAATGTTTTTACAAGATGTGTCTTGTTTTTCAGTAAGATTGTTATAAACATTGATTTTTTTATAGGTTTGACACAGTTTACAAGTTTAAGAGTTTGTTATGAATATGTTTGGGACTGGACCTAGTAATTTGTTAAATTGTAAGTTAAAAGTTTATTAAGCGGCTTGAAATGTATGGGTGTAATGTTTTGTTGTAACCACAAGATGGGGCTACCTGAAAAGGGGGATAGCTAAGGAACTTTCCAGAAGGACCAAGGAGTTCCAGTGATGTTGTGCTAACCAGCGACTGGTAGATGAGCTAACCAATGGAGTCAGTGTCCAAGGCTCCCTCAAGATGGATACCCCTAGTGAGCCAATAGGAAGAATTCAGAGCCACCAATCTGGAGCTGGGGGGGAGTCTTTAAAAACCTCCCCCACCCCTGCTCCTGATCCTCCTTTGGTTACGTCACCCTCCTGAGGCACGTGGCTGAGGAGCACCCCGCGCCCTTCGCAGCATTTCTCTGCCTTGCCACTGAAGGGTGAGTTTCACTTGACCTCCTGTTTTCAGTTGTTGTTTTTTGGTGTTTTTTTGCTAATAAACCAGTTACTTTTTAAAAGTGACTCGGTACTTATTTCAAGATTTTTGTTTGTTACTCTGCAGGGGGTTAGAATATCTTTGAATTTACAACATACTGCTCTGAGTGTACCTGTACCTTACCACTAAAGGATGTAAAGAATTAATTACAGCATACATTGTTTACACACTTTTTCCCCCCAAAACATAGCATAAAATAACATTCTGTGAAAAGTTCAGGCCAGGTTGAAACTAGAAAATGAGTCTGTAAGCATACTGAAAGTAATGAACACCATTTTAGAAAGGAAGAAATGTCATCCTTCCTGAGGCTTAGATTGTACCCACCTAAAAAGCTTCTGAAATCAACAGCTTTGATACTATTCATTTTTTCCTTCGTACTTCACAGGTTTACACTATCCAAGCTGAAGGTAAGATAACCATAGCAAATAGATCTACGAGACACGTTTTTACTGTGCCTTCCTTCCCTATGTTTCTACTTTCTGCTACCCCCATGATCACAATGCAATGTGTGACTTACAGGTGGTGACTAACTTAATTAAAAGGCCAAGATATATGCCAAGGCATATTGCTTTTCTCTCCAGTGACAAAATGGTTCCTACTCACCATTATAGAGCACTAGAGCATTAGTGAAATTTGCATGCTAATGAGAATTAACTAATGTCTTAGTATTTACGTGGGACAGAGATATTGTTTTTCACTCCAACAGTTGGTTTGAAATATACTTATGTGAAATCAATTGTCTTGCAAACATCAATCCCTCTTTACTGTGTAAAGTAGGATACAAGATATCACAAAAAAAGAAGGACTGAGCACTAACGTCTCCCTTGGCCATGTGCTGGGCATGTAATAAGGCTTTGTCACAAGACACCAGGAATATAGTTTTGGCTATTTTTTTCATGCAAAACAGCACGAGAGGCCTCAAGTATTAGGCCATTTAATGACTGCCAAAACAAATAAAGGAGCTTAGCTAAAGTGGAAGTTTTTGATAATAGAATATTAAATAGCAGATTTCTATTTCTTCCAAGTATTCCCCCATGAATTCATGTATGCTATTGATTCAGTCTGCTGGAATTTTGAATGTATCTGAGGTTAGTAAGGTCTGTAAATACCAAAAATGTCAGCAGGTTGTCTCCTTATTATTGTCTCCTTGTATATATATAATTTACTTACAAAGCAGAAGTATCTCATTTGCATGTATTATATTCAAAATCAGCAAGTGCAAATAATCAGCTCATATAGGACACATTTTATTAAAAAACAATTAACAGTAATTTTTGTTACACAGATTTTAGTTATTAGGTCTGAGTGAAGATCTTGAAAAATCTTGTTAAAATTAATTTCTAAAAATAGTGGCAATAAAAATGAGTTATGTTGGCTATGAAATGATAAACTTATTGTACGTCACAATAAGTAGAGCCATATTACTGTGTTTGTTTACAAAAACAGTAAACACAAACAAATAATTTCTATTTGTTTTAATATTTGCAGACACACATCTGAAATGTCATTATAACACTGACACTTATCATCATGTCTTTCTCTCAAAATACTGTTATCTTTTATTTTCACATTTAATTAAAAAATGGTTGATAGTTGCACTATATCATTAACTGTTTTAATTGATTTTACATTTTCAAGAAGATGTAAATTTCACTTTTAGTGTTTGTTGGATTTTGCTTTCAAATCAGAATTTTAAAGTTACCGTAAATGGTTTTCTTAATAACAGAAATAAAGGGTAAGAAGTTCTTTAATCACATTTACACCTGTAATAAAATTTAGCATTTCATAATTTTACAGGCCAATGTATTCATTAATTCATATTTTTTAAATGTAAAACTGGCTAACACAGAATCTTTTTCAGGATACGCAGCTTCATATTCTTCTAGCTATGCCCAAGAATGCAAAAAAGCCTTTTATCTGTCAGCAAAAAAATGTCACACATAATGTAAAAACTGGAACAATGTAATCAGTTTATTGGGGAGCAAAACTTAAGTTAATTTCTCCACGGATTGTTTCAGAAAAGAATGCATGATAATTGCCATTCAAGTGCTGTACTCAGGATGAAAAAAAGGATTTTAAACATTCTTTTACAGTGTAAAGAGGCAGAAACTGAATTGTTTAAACTAGAAGTGAAACCAGACAAGCAAGGAGAAAAAGATGCTTAAAACCTAGTTCAAAACTTGCTCATTCAGAACCCAGATCATTTTGCTGGTATGCAGCACCTTTCTCCCTTCTGGGGAGAAAAGGGGAGTAATGATAATGCTTCCACTTGCCCAGACAGTCACTTTCAGCCAGCATTTTCTGTTTTACTGCACACATGCATTTTCTGGTTTGTTTCACACATACATGAGAACCTTCTCCTGCCAATTTCTTTCATCATTTTGTTCATTGATTTCCATCAAGATTCTGTGATTACCCTTTCAGGATGAGAAACAAGTTCTCTCAGTCACAGTAATTTCTATTAAGACTTTCGGAATCTCTCTATTTCTATATCTATCTTTCTCTCTCTCCCTTCCTTTCACTCTTTTCTCTTTCTCTCCATTAACTAAACAGTTCTAAGATTTCTTTCCTGAAGCTCTACAATATTCACTCTCTGAAAAATCTAACAATGAGTCCACTGGAATGATACAAGGTTTTGCTCTGGAAAACTACGTCTTTCTTGAGTGGGAAGAAAAATGAATGAAAAGAAAAAAAAAATTTAAAAGCCACGAAAGGCAACAACATATGCTAAGTTTCTTGGGGTTTTATTAGTTGCATTAGAATAATACAAGAATACTACAAGGAATGAAAATGTTGTTAAAAGTAATGTTTTATAGACCAATTTTTGACTATGATGCTATACCTCCCTTATATTACACTTACAATTAAAAATAATATTCTTTAATAAATAATCCTATTACTAAAACAAATACACACCTCGGTTGAAATCTCCATAATTTTCTACAGTATGCAGATCTCCCATTGTACATCTATACTACTTAATTTAGATTTTTTTGGTCATGTCTTTAAGGACATGTCAGCATATGTTATACCTATTTGTTATGGGATCTGTGGCTTGAAGGTCAGTTACCCATGTACAAAAAAAATTACCAGAAAAAGTCCATTCCTGAAGGTACTTAACCCTCACTTGTCTCTTGACTTTAATAAATTCTCAAATTACCACTACTCTTTAGGTGCTTAACCTGAGCTACCACATTACAAGGAACAGTAGTTGCTAGAGTAAAATATATAAACTCTCTTGAGGTATTGAAATACTTCAGAGAGATGTTTAATCTTCTCTGTAGTTGGAAGGACTTGGTATTTTGTCACTATTCAAACACACAGTTCTCATGCATGTCTTTGTGAATATTTACTACACAGTGACACTTCCAGTAAAATACAGCCAAATGGAAAAACATCACCTCTATGCCCTACTTTTTAATGAGTCTTCCACTTGTTTAAATATGTTTCCCATCTCTTTTGCATAATGACATTTACTATTCTCTTGACATCTTATTTCAAAATTGTTTTTTTCTGTCTTGGCTTTTGAAAATACTGTCTGAATTCCAAATAATATTCAATGTTAATAATACCTTATTTGCCATTTTTCAAGACCGTTGACCTTGAATGTTTTTATTATTTGCTGCCTTCTCCTATGGTACAGTTTACACTGTGTATCTTTACTATATTTTTCATTAGGAAACGAGAATTTTATCAATATGATACACAGCATAATTGCACTTTAGAATGTTCTTCATTAGCTATATTCAGTGTAAGAGTAGAAAGTTCAAACATGCATTGAAATGTCATCAAAATGAAATTTTACAACTTTTGAATCTCTATTCATAAAATATAAAATAATGCCTTCTTATTTTGCTTTTATGCAGAAAAGAGACATAAACAAAGATCAGTAAAAAAATATACCATAAAGATACTTAGTAATAAAAATAAATTGAATTTAAATGCGCTTTTTCATAAACCTGATTGGTGATGTTAGAGCTAGAAGATTTACAGATTTTGCTCCATATTTTATAGAAAAATGTTTGTATTTTTTGGAGACGTATACTAGTTTGGTAAAAAATGAGTGAGTACTGTTGCAGTAACGACACAAAAGAAGGAGACAAACACCTGTTGAGATCAAGGAACAAGTGTGTAGGGCCTTGCGCGTCTTTATTATATATGTGTCTTATAAATCACTGTGGATTGGAGGAGACAAAGAGCCTCCCCTCAATCACACTGGTCAAAGGAAATGTCCATCAAACTTCTGTGCCCAGGAGAAAGGAATGTAAATGAAAAGATACCATTACAATAACATGGCTATGCTTACAAAGAATGTCTGAGTACCAGTTACAAAAGAATGATAACATCCAGAACTGCAAAAGTCAGGGCAACAGAGTACTATATTTACTTCCTCTTTATTTAAAACAACTCAAGTTAATTCACCTTTTAATCCAACATTATTCCATGTTTTCAGTCTAAATTACTGAGAATTTTGCATATTCTACTATATTCTACACTATTTCTTCTGTCTAGAATAAACACCACTCTATCAGTTATTTTAACAACGTTTCTTTCAATAACTAAAGGAGAAAGAGTAAAAAAGAACACCAGTTGGAAACATCTGAATTCTGGATAACTAAGAATGTCTGTGAGTAGGAAGGTGAAACAAGTAGAGTATTGCCGCTTCAGTGCCATCTACAACTGACATTTATCATTCTTGTCGCAGTAAGGCAAGAAAAATTAAGGACCCTTGAGAGTTTAGAACAAGATATTGATCAGAGATTTGTAAACTCTAAAGTCTTGTTCTTGAATTTGTAGTCCTTTTAAAGAGCTGTGTTTGGTAGACCACGTGAATAAAAATTAACGTCTGTAACATGGCTTAGTTAGATATGACTAATGTGACTTTCTGGTGAAAAAAAAAAGGTGGCATAAGGGCATACTTGAATTACAGTTACAAATTTGTTGTTATTACAGAGGGAACAAAATTGTTCAGTTTTTCTCTTTTCATTTTAACATAAACTGGAATCTCTTATGCTATGAAGTACCTATTGTTATAGATCTGTTCATTGTCTGTTGATGTCAGATAGCCTATTCATTATGGTTATAGATGAGATATAGAGTTAAGGAACTTACAGTTTTACCCTTCAATGTGATCCATCAGACAAGAGAATTACATAACATGGTTAGTGGGGGTGGAGAAGTATGTACATTTACAAATTTGAGTATGGAAAAATCTTTCGTCTGTCAAAAGCTTTTATAAGGCAAACAATCATATTTAAACAAAGGGCAAAATCCCAAATGGAAAAGCATGCACAGAGCACTATAGCCAAGAGATTATATATCACTTCATTAATTATGCTTATATTCCTTAATAGTTGTCACTAGAAAAATAGTTAATCATGAAATGCAAAATGTTCTTCAAAAGAACTCAGATGTAACTTAGGCCATATGAAATTTATTTTTTCAAGACCAAATGCTAGACCATTCATTTCTATTTCCTTATGCAAATGGTTGTGTTGCTTCTAGTAAAAACTTAAGACAGAAAAAAACAACAAAAATTATTTTCATTGCTTTTATCAGCAGTAGGAGTTTTATTATATCTCTCTGTGAAACAAATACAATCCATAGTGTTTGTTTTTAATTTCAGGTGCTAAAAGATTGAGATGATTTCTGAAATAAGTTTCTAAAAGATATGACTTGAAGATCTTATGAGGAACTGCTTATAAAAATGTTATTTTTTAAATAGATGGAAATTATAGCTTTAAGGGAGTCCTACTAGATCTCTATTTTGTTATGAAAACTTTAGCTGTAAGGGTATTTTGTTATGAAATAATAGCTTAATATATATTCTTCATTTTTAGTATTTAACTATATCATACCTAATGTTCTGTATATTTGAATGTCCAAGGTATGGAAAGAACAGTAAATGGGTAACTAATACAGAAGGTTTTATATATTTCTGTTCTCAGAAAAGTATCAAGATCCTGCACCAATTGACAGTTATATGAACATAATCATTATGTTACATTAGGATGAGACAAAAGAAACTTGCCTCCTAAGCAGAGTTAGCTAGTAAAAAGCATCGAGGATAGGACAGGATGCAAAATTCTCCCCTTTGTAGACTTAGAATATTTCACTGAAATTTTAAGAATGTAATTGTCATACTCCCAGTATTGTGCAATATTCTCCTGAGTGTATATGTTTAAACTTAGTGAAAAGAGCGCATTGTCAAAATATTAATATAAAGTTCTAACAGCTAGATCACGACTCATGGGCTTTTCCAGCTGAGCAGAGAATTTACACATAACAACCAATAGCTACGTGTTCAGGAATCGTCTGTCTCTGAGCTCTGCTCTTTCAAGATGTTTTGCTGAAGGAATGACTAATTTCTGTGTCTGGAGGAAGTCTGTGTCTGGATTGACTTTGAACTAATTGGACTCTGAAAGTCTGGAGATGTGCACAGGCACAAGAGAAGCTTACTAGAGAACCCAAAACTGAAGTATTATCTAGGTAACCTGCATGTTCCAAGGCTAAATGACATCTGGAAGGATAATGTTTTGGGTTTTCTGTTTTATTTTTAAGATCTCAGTGACAGTTCACATCCAAAACAAACTTGTTTTAGGTAGCTATGTACTAAACTCAAGAATCTAGTTTAGAAGCAAGAAAACTTGCTTCAGGTTATGTAAATGTCTTTCATATAAAGAATAAACAAAAAAAGAACTCAGAAAAAAAAACTCAGAAAAAACCCTTAGAAAATATAAAACATAGTTACTGGCTAATGAAGATCCTTCCTTTCAAAGAAACATACTAGATAGCTGCAGAAAAATTAATTTACCCTTTTAAAATATATGCAATATTTTTCTACTTTGCTCAAATCCAGGCATCTGTAATTAAAAACAAACAAAAAAACCCCAAAAAATGGGAAAAAAAACCACTCCAAAAAAACCCAAACCAAAAACAAATCCCCTCAAAACAAAGTAAATAGCATCCGAAAGTCATAATATCTTAAATAATTAAAAGAGCTTTTAAGTTCCAAATGTACCTTACAGATATGTAAAATGTACCTTTTTAATCAATCAAATTGATAGCCAAATCATATGTATTATTTGAGATATTAGGAGGACTGCTTTTGAATTTTCTAAAACGTGTCCTGATGAACAATCTCTTGTTCTGTGGAAAGGATTGTGAAAACATATTGTATCCATCAAAGTCAGTCCTAAACAAAGAAAAATGGAATCTGAAATATAAGATTGATTAATCGGTGACTTAGAGGGCTCACCAGCCACTTTCCCACATAGGGATTTTTTTTCCTTTTTTTTTAATGTTGTTGAATGACTTTGTGCATTTTCATGCTATATTCTTAAACAATATAAAATAACAAAAATGGTGAAACTCAGTCAGATAAAATAACCAGCCTGGTAATATTCTGAACTACCTCATTTTGTCTGTAACCAAACGTTTTGTGAAAACATCTGTATCTTCTGGTCTGCATTGAATTTTAATTAACTTAGAAAGCTGTAGAGATGGACGGACAGTTTGCTCTCTGTTTCTAGTCAAACTTATAAAAAGTATCAATAATTGGGCTTGATGACTTCTTTTAATCATTTGAGTCCAAACAACTGGAAGTCCTGTCTTGTTCTGACTTACAGAGATCATGGGATAAATTTTGCTCTTTTGATGTTAGGTGTCTGTCTTGGGTTACATGAAGGTGTAACCAAAGGAATGTGTTCTATCACCATTTCCATCACCTCTCAATGAGTTGTTAACAACTGGTCATTCACAACAGCTGACCACTGCACCCCACACCCTCCAAAACTGCAAGCTGGTCATTAGATAAGAGGCAGATGATGCCTCTTTTTCTTCACATCAGTGACTCAGCCCTGATAACAGTTTCTGAGAAGCAGCAGCTACTCTGTGGGAGGCCATTCCACTAATGGCCCAATCAAGACCACCTGGAATGATTCAGAAATGACATCATCCCATTGTGATATGCCCTGCCCCAAAAAGGGAGGAACTGAACATCCTACCCACATAAAAGGAGTGGAGAAAACAACACAAGATACCTATTTCCACTGGATCTCCCAGAGAAAAGGAACTCCACAACCACCAGACCCCCAAAGACAGATGGGATTTCTTCCTCAGGATTACCACTTCAACGAAGACCACATCCATTGCTCCAAAAGGACTGCAGCCACTACTTGACTGCACTGCTATCACCACCCTGACCAACAGGGTGTCAGGTTGTACTGTGACCCTGTCAGTTTAGTCTGGTGTTTTCTGTATTACTGCTTTTATTTTAATTTCTCCTATTAAATTGTAGTTCTGACTTGGAATCTCTCGCAATATATTTGTGTGGGGCTAATTCCTCTGCTGGTTTGTTTCCAAACCAACACAGTGTCTAACTGTAAGAGAAGAAAAAGAATAAGTCTCATGAGATAAGAAAAATAATACAGCAACTTAGTTCCTATTAAAGTTTGGATATATTCATTATTATGTTGTTGATGTTGATGCATTTTCCAAATAGTTCAGTAGTAGTAGTTTTCACTCATTCAGGACCTATCATTAACAAACCCAACTACTATATTATTTAGGTTACTATTTGTGGTACCCTTGCATTTGTAAATATATAATTCCAAAAAAATGCATTAAAAGGATGTACAGTTTTCAAATTTAATATGCACAAAGAAGTACCATAAGTATTTCTATGCTACAATTTATTAATTTTTCAGTAGTGTTCTGATTGATAAAAATCAGAATGTTTGTTCTATAAAAATATTTTTAAAAGCTGATATGCTAACTGCTCCTTTTAGTTAAACCATTCTAAAAACAATTGTTCACAGAGGTTTTAGTAGGCTAACAATGAGTTTCTTCTGAAGAATAAAACTATATAAATTGTGTTGATACTAATGACTAAAGTGCTGAACCTATATACTTCCACACCACCTCCTTCATTTGTAATATCACCTAAAGTTTCAGCACTATCATCAAAACCAGCTGGTGAAACAGCATTAAGGGATAGATTGGTACATATCATAACGGGGCTGATGTGCTTTACTAAATAGAGGCATTACTTCACTTGGATCTTTCTTTTTCTTCTTACTATTAGCTACAGTCTGCGTGAAAATATAATTTTCAGGGGAAAAGTGTCTACAGTATACACACACAACAGACTTCTTTCTGAGTGTGGCAACTTTCCTGCTCAGCTCACCTCATCAATCTTCTTTACTGTTGGCACACAAGCTAATGTATTAAATATTCACTGTTTTTTAAAGCTGACTTTTTGATAGCAGTCCATATAAAATAAAAATCCATTTCTTAATAGATAATTATATGTGTATATATGTGTTAAAAATAGACTAAATAGTCCTTACTTTGTTATATCTTTGTGCACACTTAAAATTATTAGGATTCATTTAGGGACTAAAACGGTATATTCCTGATTTAATCTATCTCACCTGGGGTGCAGGTGCTCAGGTAGAATCAAGTGCATCAGCAGCACAGCCCTATTCTTTCACTGACTTGCACAGCTCCTACTATCCCCCTCAATCCTGCTGCAACCCACATTCTTCACCTCAAGGAAAGTTCAGGATTGTTGCTGTCCAGCTAGGATTTCCTGAACTGAGATACAGGACCCAAAACAGGCACCCTTCAATTATCGCTTTGACTGCTTCACACTAGCAGATTCCTATTTGATATTTCTGTGTGAGGTCTGGGAAACAGGCTGCCCAGCCCTCCTGCTCTCCTGGCTAGACAGGGAGGACTACTTGCAGGCAGATGTAGAAACAGTTTATCAACTTCTATTGGGACCTAACCCAGCACAGCAACACTGCCAACTCCTCTGGTCCCCCTCCTCTGTTCATGGTTTGGTTTCTTTTTTTATGCCTCTGTACTCTACTTCCAATAAATCTTTTCACTTTTCTGTTTACATACTGTGTGAGTTGAAAGTTATTTCTGTGGCTCTGGTCTCTAAACGTGCAGGAAATTTAGCTGCCAAGACCTGTATGTCTACAATAAAAAAAAAAAAAAAAGGCTAAAGAACTCAGACTGTCACAGCTTGAAAAGCTGGGATACAAAAAGCCTGCGAGGACTGGGCTGGCAGAATTGCAAAGCAGAGCAGAAAGGACTTCTGTACTGGGCTTGTAATGGTTGCAGAGTCTGAAAACATTAGATGCTAAGGTACATGGAGCTGAAGAGATGAAACAGGGTAAAGCAGAAGTCAGGAACCAAAACACTGGTGCATTGTTTCTATTCTCTTTCAAATAACAGATATTTACCATAGGACTCACGCAAGTTTAGTCTGCTTGCAGAAAAATGACTAAGCAGCACCCTTGTGTTGGTGCCAGCATTCAGGATGTCATACTCCTGGACTCCCTTAGTTTTTGTGAACATTGCACAGGAGCACAACAAGCAAACACTCAGAAAGGATTGGCAGTAGCAGGGCAAGAGGCAACTGTCATCACCTTTCACAGAACAAGGACAACCTACTTCTCAGCAATCAGTGCCACTCATTTTTCACATAAGCATGATGCGGTTTTTTGGTTTGGTTGATTTTCTTGTGAATATCTATTCCCCTCCAGAATTTCTCCCTGGTCTGACAATCAATTATCATCTACAGTAAGATCCTGGCCATTATTCACACAAAGCAACATGTGATGTGGAATGATGGGCAATTATTTACATTGAGGGTGTAAAGATATGTTGCTTTTAAAAAGCAAGAATTTAGCCACAATGTGATGAGGTACTTTTCATAATGACCTTTTATAACTGATAACACAATCCAGTTGCCAGGAACCTTGCATAGTTTGTCTGGCATGCCAAGTACAGGAAAAACTACAGTAACAGAGAGCACATAATTTGTTTCTACCTTATGCCTTGTTATAAGCCATGGCATTTTTCCAGCCTTGAAATTACACTTCAGACACATAAAGCTCAACAAACTTATTTTACACTCAGTTGCAGGGAGGTAAGTCTCACTGTAGAAAAAAGTATTTGTCATTACAAACATTTTTTGAGCATCAGCTAAAGATAGTCAGGAATATGACAATATCCTTCTATCTGCTTCATTCCGAAATGTGTGTATTTGGCAAAACAAGGGTTCTAATTAACTTTGGTTAGCAGAGAGGCATAATAACCAGATCTCCTCTGCCTTAGCCTAGTGGCTGGAGAGGAGACTCATGGTTTAAAACTAATGTTGCAATCACATTGAGAAAAACTAAAAATAGAGCAACTCTTCTGGACAACTTTTTAAAATAGGAGAACAAGATAAGAAAAGCAAAACAAAAAAACCAAATAAAACAGAAACCAAAACAAACAAAACAAAACCAACCAAAAAAGAAAACCTCCAAAAAACCCTGCCAACTTCCAAACCACTTGTATATCTATTTATCTACTATATTCAGGAGTTTCTTGTCACATTTAGGATTAATATTTTAATATTTTACATTAATCAATCTTACAATTATGCAAAGCTCAAATGCCTCCTGCATAAACAATAGAACAGCTGTACTAGATAACAATAGGATAAACATTAAAATAGCTATCAGGTAATAAGGTGTTAGAGATAACAAAGGCTGCCAAGAAGTCTAACAGAAATTTGAGAAAACTAATTCTTAACCCTTGGATCCAGTTATTTAAAACATTTAGAAAGAGAAATGAAAATATATAATAGACTTAACACTGTTATTACAAATACTCATAAATAAGAAAACTACCATAAATACTGCTACAACATTTCATAAAGCACTATCTAGAAACATCAGTAAATATTTGTAATGGACTGGACTTGAAATGCTCTTTACAGATTCCATTGTTGCCTTCTGTTAGTTTGTGAGAAGATAACGAGTCCTCTGAGAGTAATACAAGGTAAACCAGGGAGGAGGGGTTGCTTCAGAGAAAAAAATCACTCTTTCCTGTTGACCTAGTTAGAGTTTACTTCTCAAAAATAGGTCTGTTCCCTAACCCTGTCACATAACCCTCAGTGCAAAGTAAAATAGGAACAGATTCCATAAGATGGGGAAAGAGATTCACTTCTTGTTATGCTGTCTTCTTTAAAACGCACATGAAAAAAAAACTTATTTCAGATAAGAAAGAAGTGAAATTGCAATATGGCTTTCATACAGTCTTCATAATACAAAGCAATCTGTTTTTCAAGTGAAGTGCATAAAAGATTGAGGAATAGGGCTTTAAAGTGTTTTAAAATACTCCAAGAAATGTGGATGAAGTTTCACTAAGCTTCAACTAAAATTGTTTTGATATACAAGTCTCAGTTCAGTCTTGGCTTTCTGTTTATATCTTTCTCTACCAGTTCAAAATGTACATTAAGTGGATATAAAATGCAATCAACTCAGACATGGCCCTTTATACCTACTGTACACTCATTCTGTTTTAGCTCAGCTGGCTACAAAAAGGCTCTTTCTTCTCTTTTATGTGGAGTTAAAAAATAAAAGTAGGTTTTTTAAAATTATAATTTATTTTCATATTTGCTGTCTTTAAAGCACTGGTCATGAGGACTTATGCAAAAATATACTTTATGGACTAAGACAGTTTTCTTCAGAGAAATCACACTCATTATTGTATACTATACTGTGTTAGTTAAGTGTTCTGCTTGTGATCTTCTAGTAAGACCCTACAGTGAAAGGAGAAATATCAATTATGTTAAAAAGAAAATTATTTGGAGAATAAAGGTGCAAAAGACCAAATAAAATTAAAATTCAGCCAAAAAAATAAAAACCTCTGCTCAAGATTAATGTGGTATAGACTTTTAACATGCTGGTATCAGAGACCAGAAAAGCAAAGTCACTCCTTAAGGGAACGTTATCCATGAGCAGATGATGCCATCACAGGCTGTGCCCCAAAGGCCCTGACCACAATCAGCTGCTGTGAAACTGGGTCCAGCAATTTTTCCAGACTATGGAAAATGAAAAAAAACAGATCTGAGATCCCATAAATGGGGCCCAGTTCATGGGGTCCTTCCAGCATACTTCAGGGGACAAGGTACCTGCACGTTGGGCAAGAAGTCACACAGCAAGGAGAGACAAGGCTAGGGACAGGCATAACTTGGGCACAGTTCACCAAAAACTGGTGCCCAGGACTGAACACAGCTGGGCATCTTGAGTGCACAGGCCGGGGTATGAACGGATACCCCTGCAGGCTCCTTGTTGGAGTCATTAAGGCCTATTAGTGCCCTCATGACTCTGAGAGCCAAAAAGGGTAAAAACACAGAAGTCTAAATGTTTGGGTTTAATATTTGATAAAACAAAACCTGAAACCAATCATCTGACTACAACAGAATAACAAATTCTCACAAGAATAATCCAAACCTTACAATGTTTTTGTTTAATCCTATTTGACACACTAAAACATACTTGATCAACTAATGAATTCAAGTAATAGGCTTTGGATCAGTGGGACTGCTTCAGAGAGTACAAATTCTTGAGGGATTTTCATGCTATAGAGGAACAATCTAAAAATACTTTCTAAGTTCAACAAAAGCTGAAATTCTTAAAATATTTTTGTTCAACAAAAACAATGAAATATCAAATTTATACCAATATATATATCTAATAGCATCTTAGTGGTTTTTAATCAGAATAATTTCTTTGCTAAATTTGAGCTATTCCTAAAAGGCTGGTGAAATATCTGTACTACTTTTTGAACATAGAAGTCAACCCATGTTGGGGAACAAGCTTGGCTTACATCCCACAATCACCTACTCTGTGATTCAGTGATTGGTGTGTGGAATGAAGTTCATTCTCAGCAAGTCTGTGTACAATGTCAGATTGAGAAGAGGACGCAATTTGCTGGAGGGCAGGGCTGTTCTTCAGAGGGACTTGTTCACAATAGGGCCGTGATCTGACAGGAACCTCTCTAAGTTAAAAAAAACATATGCAACATTCTTCATCCAGGTTGGAATAACCCCAGGCAAACAGTAGAGACTGAGGGCAAGTTGCCTAGGAGGCAGTTCTGCAGAAAGAAATTTGGGATTCAGGTGAAAAGTAAGTTGAAAATGACCCAGAAATATGCTCTTGCAGTGAGAGAGGTCAAACAAATCCCAGGTTGTATTATTAAGAGAGTCTGTAGAATGAGAAAAAGTGATTTTCCCCCTTTAGTCAGTAATTCTAAGACTACATCTGGAATACTGTGTCCAGTTTTGGGCTCCACAGTGTGGAAAGGACAGTGGCATACTAGAGCAAGTCATCAGAAACTACCAAGATACTTAAATGCTGAAGCACAGGGTATATAGGGATAGGCTGAAGAGAACTGGGTCTGTTTAGCTTGAAAAAGAAAAAGCTCAGGAGATCAGGTATTTCTACAGCTACCTGATCAGAGAATAAAGAGAAAATGGGGCCATACTCCCCACAATGGTGAACTGTTCCCTTTTCCTGATAACTCATTTCTGGAAAATACTGATTAGATAGTAAGGTTTGGTGGTTTTCATTTTTTTTTGTCTTTTTTTTTTTTTTAATCATAAGAGTGATTAAATACTCAAAGAAGTTCTGAAATCTCCATCTTTGAACAAAGCACTGAGCAATCAACCTAAAAAAACTTCTCTGTATAGGGGTCTAGATTAGAGAGCCTCCACAGGTCTGATCCAACTTAAATAATGGTTGTATGATTCTGTGTATATTATTTTTAATTTGACTATGTTGAAAATATGACAATATGATCTAAAGACATAAAAATTACAGATCTGAGGACATATGTATAACATAACTATACTTAATGTATAATGTAACTATTTACCCTGAAGAAATTTTCATCAATGTTGTATCAGAATGGACATTCATAAGGCAGTCGAAATGCTGTTATGACTTGTGAACCTGATAACAGATGAAAGAATTATCATGAAGCATGAGCATATGTACAGTTATATATATTTTTAAAATATTTTACAGAAATAAATGCCCAGAAAAAAAGAGAAATCTCAATCCTTATGTATGTGGATGTCCATTATTGATATTGTACGTATGAAAGTCTATATATAGCCACAGCAATCTTCAATACTATGTGATTAAGACTTAATGCACATACAGGCAAAAAGGACAATTGGAGAATATTAAGAAAAGAGCAGGGCAAGATTCTAACACTGACAGAGCAAGAAGGATATTAAAAATGCGCAGTCTTGAAACACAGATAACAGTAGCTTTTAAGTTGGAGACTAACATTATGCTGAAGAATTGAACTGACTTGTAATAACTTTAAATTATGATGTATCATGGAATAGAATGAGAAAAATACCAATTTCACATCTCCTTTGAATGTTTTAAGGCATTTTCTCTTGATGACTTCTAAATTAACATATTTCTGAGCCTAAAAATAATATAGTTTTACATTAATCAAAGTAATCAAATCTTCCAAATAATAGTGCTTGTGTTGCATTCCTAATATATTAGCTTAGACCATGAGAACCCTGAAAACAACTATGTGCCAGAGTAATCATCTTAATCTAACATCACTGCCTGAAATATCCAAAGCGACACCCAGCAGGTGTCACTTACAAGAAATGTGTCCCAGTACTAAATAAATAACAGAACTATTAATGACAATTTTACATTCTTTTTTTTAATTTGAGTACTCCCAGATCTCACATAAAATGAAGACAATAAAATGTACTATGATGAGTCTATGATGTAGTATACGTCATTGAATTACTCTGAGTCAGGGGAAAAAAATCTCAAATGCATATATATCTGACGTATCCAATAAAGTTTGAAAAATTATACCCAAACTGATATGCTGCATACTGAACTGTAGAAATTTTTGGGAACTAGTGACTGTTGCAGTTTTAAAAAAGGTCAGGGAAACACCCTTCATGCTTCTGACACTAGGGAGATGTGATTCACCAAATCAGCTTCCACACCTAGTCTACACTAGGAAAGAAGATTTCTCTCAATGATATGTACATTAATGTACATATTATATCTTTAGTTTTATATACACATATTTAATCTTCTGTTAAAAATTTCTCTGCATATTATACTGAAAGCATGAAAAGAAGTCTAACCTCAATTATTCCATACTTTCATACACCCTCGCCCCACAATTAAGCTTCTTAAAGTTCATCTAGAGTTCTTGCAGTTTATACTCTTGCGCACTTATACCCAGCCAAGGTCTAACCACTACAAGTCTGTAACAGATTATTCCCAAAATATTGTCCTCGGAAGAAGAGAAAACAAAGACCAACTGTCTTGATAGTAGTACTGAAAAAGATAGCTGTTCCTTATCACAAACAAGGTGATCAGTACCCTGCTCATGTGTTGAGTGACCCCAAAAGTAATTATTTCACAAACCTCAGTTTGTGTCTGTTAACAATAGATAAAAAATGTTCCCTGCTGTTTAAGATATATGACAGGTACTAGAGAGCACTTCAGACTAAACAAGAAATTAAACTTTTGTACTTCTTCAATCTGCAGAACTTTCAAAGCTTCTCTGAATACAGAGTTCCTTTATGAGCTTTGCTATTTACGTGCTGTCTAGTTGATTGGTAACAAGAACTTCACAGGTGATTTTGGTGCAGTAAAAAGAGATGGTGAAGAAGAGAGGATGGATTAAAGACAGTCAGCCCTGAAGATCAGAGACATTTATGATATCCTCTTTCCTCATCACAAATGTTCTTGTACATGATAGCTTCCACTCTCTACATAGGACCAGAGCAACTGTACTTCTCCAAAGTTAACATGGATTGAAAATATACATCCAATTTAATAGAAAATAGTTCTTACTTGTCTAAAAAATCCAAACTAAAACTGAACAAAAACCCCCCAAAGGCTGAAAGTTATTTCTTTTTCTCAGACTTTCACCTTAAAAATATATTTGTCACAGGCTGAACAAATTATACCTTTAATGAAGCTGTGTGTTAGCTTTCCCAAATTCACTTTTACCTGGCTTTTTCAACCAAAATATTATGATACCATAATTCTTCACTGAAAACATATTTTTTTACTTTAAAAAAAAATTGTATGCAATTAGAAAGCTTTCATTGAAAAAATTAGCACAAATTCAGTTAGCAGAAGAGTCCTTAAATACAGCTGTAAGATGGCCCAGCAGAATTACTAACATTCTTTGCCTCAGCAAGGTCAAGTAGGGATCCTCATTCATATTTAAATTTCAGCTAATATTCAGAGACAGGGTTTTGCATCATATTTTCCAGATCTAATTAATAACATCTGGACAGTTGGGAACAGATTTAGAAGTGCTAAATGTGCAACAGCTAAGAAATTCATATGCCAGATGAGAGAATAAGGAATGGAATACAAGTCCTGAGGAGAATAAAAGAGATTTTCCAGATAAGTACTTCATGCTTTGTTTCATGCCAAAAATATGAGAAAGAAAAAAGGGAAATATAGTAAAGCAAAGGGGAGATTTAGGTCCTGATCTTCCCCTGACACTTAACAATCAGGCCAAGTATCCTCAGCAAAGGGAGAAGTAGCAAACTACACAACTGCTAAGTAAGAGAATAAAAAGCTTAAGTAAGAAGACCAAAAGCTTTGATCAATATGAGAAAATAGAGCTGTTCATAACAGAATTCAGCTAATGTGTTATTATGCAGGGACAGATAGGAGTGGGGCGAGGATAAATCTATTTTGTGAAATATAAAAAGAGGAAAGCATGGAGTGAATCCCATTGCCTGCTTTCATATATTCTTAGCACCCCATTATTGATTTATCCACTTTCTGTATAGAGCTGAAGCTGAGTCACTTTCCTCTGTTTACCAACCTGCTTACGGTTTACCTTTCAGGTCAAATAAGTGATCCAAACCTTATGGAGAGCCTGTTCTGACCGCTTACAACATGGATGAATTCACACAAGAAAAATAATAATACCAGCAGCATTTTCAAAGTGGTATTGGTGTAGCATCAATACATGTCTCTCAATTCACAGAGAAAAGAAAGGCTTGCTGTGATTTTAAGTCTATGGAAAAGAGTAAGCTTATCTTTTGTTGCATAAACAAAAACAGGTAGGAACTTAAGGCAAACAAAAAAACCCTACAAATTAAGGCTTAAAAGTTTGAATCTAATGTAAAAGAATATGATGTCTCCTATTTCAGGGATGTATGCTTTAATTACATTACCACCTAGCCATATACAAAAGCAAGAAACATAAAAGCTATGGGAAGTTCAATAATTTCCATACACCACACATAAATAAAGGAGCTAGTGCTGAATCACAAGAAAAAAAAAAACCACTGTCAAATGAATAGTAATTTCATTTCCAAAGTTGAACTGACAAAGAGGTTCATCTGTTTTAGTGTTCTGTAATTGTGACCTATATTTGTCCAGAATAAAAATGGCAGTGTTGACCTTTTCACATACCAGATAAAATATCTGGAAACTGATAACACAAAAGCTTGCTGGCTTTGGGTGTCTACAGATGTAAGTAATGAAAGAGTTAACCTGCCAAGATCAGTTTGTATATAAACAGGATAAATTTAATCATGCAGTGGAATGGAGTCTTTACAAAATGGAAAAGTATGACTAAAGGGGGAAATTCCATCACCAGACTGGACTGCAAAGAATGAGAAGTCAAAAAAAAAAAAGTGAATAATAAGCATTTAAATGAAAACTGTCATAGGACATGTAAGTCTTGCACAAGATAAGATAAATGATGGTACATTTACTCAAATGAAATGAACCTGTAAATGGTCTACTGAACATCACACAAATGTTAAAAGGAAATACTCAGCCCATTGCAGGAGGATTTGTCTGTACAACTAATACAATGGAAGACTGGATCTCTAGTAATGCAATGATGACAGGTGGTTTCCATTCATAATAGCTTCAATATTGTGATCCAGAGTCTTAAACCACTGTAAAATGCAATGCATTTTCCTTTTTTGGTGTAAATAATCCCTGGATTTGACCTGAAGTCACATCTCATGCCTTCTAAAAGTTCCTCTGTATAAATCTCCATGGCTTTTGTGTGGAGAGAGAAGCAGCAAAGAAACAAAAGGCAGTAATTCCTTACAGGGAAAAACAACCACACCCTCAAAGAAAAACAGCTAACTCTATATACATCAAAGTTACAGCAGGACAGACCAAATGCTGTAGAATCCAGTGATGAGCTATGATATTTTCTAAAT
Source organism: Climacteris rufus (assembly GCA_013398175.1). Classification (NCBI taxonomy): domain Eukaryota; kingdom Metazoa; phylum Chordata; class Aves; order Passeriformes; family Climacteridae; genus Climacteris; species Climacteris rufus. The sequence continues at coordinate 15,739 of VZRZ01002101.1, read as the reverse complement.
GATATCACACCAGAAAGTATGCATTTCAATATAAGTAAAAGAGCAGGTGTACTCAAAGTAAATGGCTTTTTCAGGGAACAGTTTCAGTTACATTTTACAAACCCAAAAACAATGCTATCTTTTTCCAAGAAGAATAATCTATTGAAACCAAATAAGCTATAGATGTTAGCAAAATTTCAGAAATAACGTTTTGAACAGATAGGGACAGGATGCTGAAATAAATTAATCCAATGGGATCAGTTAAGTGAAGATAGCAAAAGATTTGTTGGCACAGTGCTATCTCACTATTGTCTGCTTAAGAAGATGATGAAGAGGAGAGATCACATGGGTGGAAGATAGTGGCAGTCTTTCTTTATTGGCTGCAGGTATGTTTGATAAGGGGAGAAAGAGAGTCTTTTCTTTCACCACAGTGTTAATTGTTTCTCAGTAGAACAGGATATACTTCATCAAAATTATGTAATTTTTAACATTGTGGGCTGAAACAAGAATGTTTCCTGATTTTTAAAATGTCTTGAGAAAACTAAAATGGCCTTCTATATCTAAAATTTTGTTTCTGTATAATATTTTCAAAAAGATTTTTTTGTGTATTAATTTGATCACATGGGAAAGAGTTCCTATTTTTCTAAAGGTTCTTTTCCAACTTCAAATTGCAGCTGTATTTTATCAGATGAAATACATAATTGCAGAGACTTTCCTAGTTTTTGTCATACAGATATAAACCAATATTATTTATTTACTGAAGCATAAACAATGTTCACACTGTTTTCCGTTACATGTTACTAATATTCTAATACCCTTTAAAATAAAAATATAGTCTTAGATGTTAGAGATAAGCACAGGAGAAAAACAGTTCTGTTGAATATTTTAAGTTCATGGTAGTGCAAAATTGGTTTGGCTTAATTTTCTAGCTCACTTTACAAAACTGATCTTTCAAAATGAATTCATAATTCCATAAGCACTTTGAGAAATCCCTCCCTCTGAGAGATGCAGGTCTTTACTCCCTGTGCTCCATCATACCCTACCCATTGTTTTTTCATCAGAGTAGAAAACTGATCAGAAATAACTTTTTCCATCTGTGATAGTTTCATTTGCAGCTATTCCTCAGATGTTCTTAACAAAAAGTTACAAAGACATAACTGACAGAGCAGGGAAGGTGTAGGACAGGTCATTCTATTGGTTGCAGTGTTGTTTTACAGAGCCTGAAAATATAATGGGAACCACTTTCTTAGATGTATAGTCATACTGAATGAACATGTTGAAATTGTGTAAGACATACAAAAGTAAAACTTGCTGTACTGAACTGTTAAGAACAAGTGCAAAGATCTAAAATTTGAGGATAGACTATTTCAGTTTAAACCAAGAGTAGTGTTGAAAACTTGAAAAGTTTTGCCACTGTCTTCTGAAAAATATTTAAGGCTTGACATAGCCTTTTAAATTATAAGAGGAGTATTTAAGAAGCACTCCACACCATTAGGTTCTAACCTTATGCCTTTAAAAACTGTTGAAAGCCTACTGCAACGGGATGGTGAAAAACAAGACTTTTTATTTCTGCTTCCGACACCACACACCCAAGGACTCTAAGATTACATAGAGGAACACATATCACAAAATTCTCCTCTAAATAAAGGAGGACAGGTCCTTAGTATCTAGGTGTCCACACATTAGTGAGTTCAGGCACTGTAGAATTTTGAGGATATTAATATATCATTTGCAGAACTTCAGACTGTGTGTCTTTCTAGCAAAAAGAGAAAAAGTGAACTGAGAAGGATAGTGGAAAAGACAAATGAGCCAAGGTTATGAAGTAACTTATGCTAAATCAGAGGACTGAGTGATAGAAAAAAAATTGGATTGGACAAGGCAATATGAACACAAAGCTAAAAGTAATTAATTAGGCTAGAAAGTATTTGTAGAACACTATTTGTAGAACACTGTTGAACACACATTGGTCACTGTTGTGATACTGAAATTACAGACAGAGTAGAAAATATAAATAAATAGTACCTGCAACAGTGAGGTCAAAGAATGATTTTTTGGAGGCACTTTCATACTTATGGCACAGTTTGTGCTTTGTTAGAGCAAGTTCTGATCTACAGTCTCTGCCATTGCACATTTAAGAGGGGAAGAACAACAGATTAATTTGACCCTTTGTGTTTTCCTTTCTGTGAGATGAAAATATATGAGCTCTGAAAACTCTTTAAATCTGGTGTTGCAATTGCTTAATCAGAAAAGTTTTTTCCTCTGATAAGCTAGTTGTTAGAAGCAATGCTTCCAAACAGTCAATAGAAAAATCAAGCCAAAGGCTTCTGTAGTGATGTTAATCCTTGGCTCCCACACTATGTCCCTACAGTAAAATGCTCTGCAATTAATTACAGTGTGCAACCCCCACAGCAGACCAGAAACATTAGGCATGATTAGAATTGAGTGCTGGAGCTCTCCTTAGGTGATGTGCTTCTGCTGTCTGCAACACCACCACCCTACTGTAGCTATACAAAAGCTACAGCCTTGTCATTACAAAAGAATTGCTATTGAGCATATTACAGAACTATTATATGTCTGCATATTTGTGACACAAATGCTTGTCTATAAGAGCATCAGAAAAATTCTATACTCCTAGGAAGAAAAGAACATAAAAAACATTGTGTGTGTATAGACAGGATTCTACTAGGGTCTTTCTTAAACGTAGCAAGACATGATCAACCACATTCTCTAAGTTGGAACATCCTACAACTCCCAGTGTTGATGGCTTAGGTATTTGGACTTTCAACCAGTGGCAGAGGCAGCTCTAATTGTACCTGCTGTTCTCATCTGCTTGTGTTAATACCACAGATACCAAAAGGAAATTGAAAATACTGCTAGTTTGGCAGCCCTGTAAAAATATACAGAGAGAGCGGAGGGGTAGGTGACAGTTCTTGTTTGTCCTTACAATTTGAATTCCTCCTCAGGATTTTATACTAAAAGTGTTGAAAACAAGATATTTTATTTTAAAGAAACAAAGATTCTTGCCTTCTGATACTGATAATTAAACTCAAATAATGTGACATTTTTGTCTACATACTGAGTTGAAAGGAATGCTGAATTAGCTTTATCATTTTTGTTGTGTTCTGGGCTGCCTAACAGCCAGTGTCACAAGCCAACACCCCATTGTGCTAGGCATCACACAAACAATGAACAAAAAAGGCTGTCTTGGTGCCAAAGAACATTTCAGCTGAACATCATCGTTCAGAGAAAAAGAAACTGGAGCCAATTGTAATGTTCAAATATAACAGTATGCACTATCTCAGCTAGTTCCCATGCCCTTCTGTATGTCCTGTTTTATCCTTCTTCTGGTTTTCAACTTCAGAATGCACCTTGTAATTTCACTGCAAAGCCACAGTGATCTGAGGAAATGTGAATACGAGCACAAAAAAAAAATCCTTGGCAATGCCTGGTTTTGTCACATTATTTATTTTTTTTCAAATCAACCACAAGATTAAAAATAAAGTTAAGAGGAAGAAAAAGGTCCTTACACAAAACGAAGTCTGAAAGTTATGGTAAAGTAGTTAGGAGGTGCCATGATGCTCACCTACTCAGTTTTGAGTACTAGCTCCAGAACTCTGCACCACTGGTCTGAGATATGTTTGCTTATACAATATCTGATGTTGATGAAACCAGCACAGAAGAATTGAAACGAACCTGGAACTACACTGACCGAACATGTCATGATCCAGAGCAAAAGATAGACTATGAATGAAAGGGGGAAAGAGACTGAGGAAAATTATTACAGGGCCGAAACCTCTGGGTGGGGGGGGAGGGGAGGAGGATGGACAAGTTCTCTGAAAAGTGGGAGGTCCACACCCCACCCCCCTAGATCTTCTAGTCCAGCCCAGAATGGCTGTCAGTCACTGGCACACCTGAAGCCATGGCCCACACCCTGCCCCTGGAGCCCCAATCCAGTCCCAGAGTGCTGATCAGACTGGAAGCCCACCTGGAAGGGGATGGCCACAGGAGGTCAAAGCAGACAAAAACCATTGCAGAGACCCTACCTTGTTATATCCCTGTTGTCCTTAGATTGCTGTCATGGCAGCTGAGACCACACTGAATTCAGGAAACAGTAGCTCTGTCTTGCTCTTTCTTTTTCTCTCCTTTTCTACTCTTAACTTCCTCTTCTTGAAATCTGGCTAATTTAAAGTTGCATGGGTTGCTGGGTCAAGGCTTTGTGAAATGCTTTATTTTGATTGAATGGTTGCTTTAAATTTTGCCAAGTTCCTAACTGTGGTGAGTTGACTTTGGCAGGACACTGCCCACCAAATCACTCTACCATTCCCCTTTCTGGCTAGACAGGGGAGAGAAAATAAGATAGAAAGCTGCCGTGGGTAGGAAGCGTGAGTAACTCGGAGCCTTTTGAGTCGGTCTCGTTTTCCTAAATGGAGAGACTTTGGCCTCATCTAGTCTCTGATCTGGAGGCGAGCTGGACATCAGAACTCCCACAGAATTAGGCTTAGCTCACACACAGCAGTTTAATTTATGCAGGGAAGCAAAGAGACGAGAAAGGGTTCTTTTCCACTTATTGCCAGCAGGATTTTATTCATTGGAGCCATGGAGTGAGGTAAAGACAAAGTCTAAATGGAGGTTAGGATGTTTTAAGACGGGGGCGAGGGGAGGGCAGTCGGGAGAGCCAATCACTGTGGAGGACCACAATGATTGACAGGGGCGCCGGCCAGTGATTCGGCTGTCCGCACCCAGCATGAGAACCAATGATCTGTTCTCCTGGGCGGGGACAGCCCCTGCCGCCCTGGCCGGGGACAGCCCCTGCTGAGCTGGGGCTGCGCCATCTCAGCTGCCGCGCAGGGAGGGGAAAGGACCGGCACCGCGCGGGGAGGGGGGAAGGACCGGCCACCTCTCAGCCCCGGCCCGGCGGGAACGGGCCCAGTCACAAGCCATGCCCAGAGACACTGCAACAGAAAGCGACTCATATGTTCAGTAAGCCAGTTTGCTAAAGGGAAAATGGAAGTTTGTGAATATATAAACAAGGAGGGAAAAAAAGGTTATTCTCTACCTCCCACTCTTGGGCGATGTTCAGCCATTTCCTGGGAAACGGCTTCAGCACGTGTAGCAATTGCTCTGGAAGGCAAACATTGTACATAATGAATGCCCCTTCCATTCCTTTTCCTTCTCTTAGCTTTTATATCTGAGCTGATGTCATATGCTGTGGAATATCCCTTTGTTTAATTTGGGTCAGCTGGTCTAGTTGTGTCCCCTCCCAGAATCTTGCTCACTCCGAGCCCCATGATAGGGGGGAATATGTTGAGAGGCAGCACTGATGCTGTGCCAGCCCTGCTCAGCAGCAGCCAAAACACTGGTGTTATCAACATCTTTCCTGTGCTATCAATGCATAGCACAGCACTATGAGGACAGTTATGAGAAAACTCTATCCCAATACACTGACCTTCTAAAGTTTACAAGGAACTACTTTTTAACCTCCTGAGAACATTGGCACATTTCTCCCATGCATCCACCTCCGGGAAAAGAAGTACCTTCAGCCCCCTTTAAATAAACTCACCCAGCGAGGACTTGGGTTTTACAGCAGTTTTCCCTATGAACTCTAAGCAGGTCACTTGTATTCTGCAGTCTTCAGCAGGGATACCATGTCTCTAAAACCTAGAAACAGCTATGAACAAGGACAGTGTAGAGAATAAAGTGTATTTAGCCATATTGATCGACTGTGTATGTTTTTAAGGCAGGCATGAGATTTATGTATAATTTTAAGTGTAATCTGCAGTATGCTCATACTGTTAGGACTGCACTGCTTTTCATGGAGCTTGTTATGATATGCTATGGTTTCTGTGGAAGGAAATTGCTTTTTAAGTGAACTAAAAATTGTCTTCCTAGGCTGGTAAAATCAGTCTGTGGAAGGAAAATTAAGCCTTCTGCTATTAACTATATATTCAGCATTCCAGTTTGAGGCAGTAAGGTTGGGGATGTTTTTGTTATTTGTTTGAGGTACATACATAACTGACAGTCATAGTAATCACTAGATAGGTCACTATCTCTAATATTCTGAGTAAGAAAACAACTGTGTGAATGAAACTTTCATAAACCAGGCTTAGGGGTGAGCTATAATATCAGCATCTAGCTGGAGTTCTGTTTCGTCTTCCTAAGATTTCCAAAGAATTCTATTCCTATGCATTGCTAGCCATGCCATTAGCTTGGCCTCCAGTGCACCCCTTTGTGTAACTGAACTGAGAGAAAGCAAACCCAGATTGAAAGGAGAGCTGGCAGCAAGAGAAGAGCAGGAATGCACATGGGATTTGCGAGTAAATCTGTGTTTATCCACAGAGTGTCAGGGAACAGTGAGCTGGACTACTCCACAGGCAGTTGGGAGGAGACAGGGAGCAAAAAACAGGACAGCACAAAGCTGGTGAGCAAAGAAACAGCTCCTGTGATGAGTCCAGTGCTCATCACATAAAAGCAAGATAACAAGTCAGGTTTGAGATCCAGCCAGGAGACAAAGAACACAATTCAGGAATGGGGTGGGGCACTCCTATGGCATAACTGGAGTGGGGACTGATGGACTTGGGCTGGGATGCAATGGGTTTGTAGGCCATGGGCAGGTCTGGGGAAAGCCCTGGGGAGACTGAGCAGGGGTAGTCAGCTTGGCAATGCCCTGGCATGAGAGCAGAGAATGTTTCCTCTCAAACTTGAGGTTTGGAAAAATCTGCAGTTCAGAACCTTTATACAGGTGATGAATGAGGGGGCAAAAAAGGAGCAAATTGTGTGGTTTTTCAGTAACAATATTTAATTTTTTAATCTCAACCTCCTTAATTAGTTTGTTGACTTTGGATTCTTACTTTTATCTTGATTTGAAAGACAGTGTGCTCAAACACTGATATTGTATCCCCTATCAGTCATCTATACTTTGTTCTTAAGTATTCCACATACAGACCTGTCTGGACCAGTGAATTGCTGGAACTCATGATCTTCTTCCTCTCACACATGTTTTAAGCTATTTAGTACATATGATTGCACCACAAATTCAAGATTTGGACTATCTGAAAAATATAGGACCATTTCCTCTGGAGAGTAAGAACTAGTTCACGTTATGGTTCTGATTCTAAGGACAACCTTTTATGTTTTAAAACAAATGTAGATATTTTGAACAACTTTTTCATTATAATTTTTTGGGATTCCTGTACTAAAAATGCAACTATGATTTCCTGTGGCTATTGCCTGCAGGAACAATTCAATATTGTGTGGGAGATAAGGTTCAAATTAAAATGAAATTGAGAGACTGAAGCCAGCTTGCATATAATGTCTTGATCTGCAGGTTTATTACTCTAAAAGATGCCACCCATTATATACTTTTTTGAGGCAGTGTTTAAGGTCCATCTTCATTTTAATAGGTTCACTTTGTTACTGTACTTTCATTCTATAAAAAAGAACTCAAATTTAAATCAAATATGCTTGCCTGCACTAAAATTCACTTCTGTAATCAGAATTATGCTGCTATATATGCTGGTATACATATATGCTATTAGTACTTTTTTATTATCAATATTTCTTCCTTACTGATCATTCACAAAGTTTGAGTTAATCTACCAAATTTAAATTGAAGACAAATACCAAATTGTTTAGCAATGAACAGACAGACAAATTAGTTGCCTATTATGTGACATTATTTTTATGCAGTTTAAAGGTTAATTAATAATAAAAATTGTGGCAATAACAAACAATGGAAAAAAAATTGGCAATTATAAATTAAGGGGTTTTTTTGTTGTATTTATTGGCTTTTGCTTTCTATGTAATTGCCCTGAGCTAATTAAAAAAAAGTTTTAAAACTCTTGTGAGTTTATAGTAATTGACTCTGGGAAAATGAAACCTATTAAATAATTTTATTAAGGTACAAGCCATATAAGGCATGTTATAAACGTTGGCCTAAATGACAATAGCAATGTGATCCCTAGAAAACAAACTATTAGTAGGAACCATTAGCACATTTTAACCAATAAGGACATATTTGTTGACAAGTAACTTGGGACATATTTAGGCATACAAACTTTCAAACTCAGATTATACCAAGCAATGAATAAAACCAACAGCATATTGTATAGAATGGTGTAAATATTGTAGAATTGTAGAAATATATAGATAAACCTTATACAAAATGTATTGTTTACAGTTACAGAACACCAACAACAGATACCATACATATTAGCGAGTGCATCAACTTAAGGTTTAAAAATAAAAATATGAATGCAAAAAATGAAAAGTGTTGATGTCTTATTCATTTTTTTCAATGTCTCCAAAGAGTGAATTTTTACCACATCTATCCATCTATCCATCTATTTTTAATTTCTCATGTGTACTTAATACTTTGAAATAGAAACACAAAAAATTAAGGTAGTATATCAGATAGGATTTTCTGAAACAGAAGAATCTGGATTCACCTGTAGACATCAGAAAGAATTCTGAGACAAGAAAGCAAGAAAATCTGTGTCTGGGCATAATTTCCAAAGTATGAAGACAAGTATACAGACATTCACATTCACCTTCACACATACTCAGATTGTCCCTTGTCTTGAGAAACAGGCCATCATGTTGGCATGAAATAACATCTGTGAGAGGCTGATGGAAGCTCAAAGGTCTTGGGAACCCTTTCCAAATATGAAATAAGAAAAATAATCCATTTTAATTTAAACATTGTTAGAAGTTTTAATTTTTTGCCCACCTTATTTGAGAAGGATGCAAACTCTATAACTTCATTTTCCTGTATGCCATCATACCCACTATGTTTCATAACAAAGTTGTTATGCACTTATATCCTGTGGATAATTTGAATGTTATTAGCTTAGATGATCTGAATCTCTAGCACACCACTGAATGACATTTCTGAGGCACACCCAAAGTATTATCTTTATACAATTTTATTTTCTTGCCGTATGTGGAATAGAAAATATAGTGGAAGCTTGCCTCTAGTTATAATCTAACGTAACAAATCATGGGCTAGTTTAAATGTGTTTCAGTACAACATGCAGCACAACTACTGCAGTGTGCTGCATCCTGTATGTTCCTTTTCTTTGCTTCTATTAAAAGTAAATAGCCTCCATAACTCTGTATTGCAGCAGTTAGAATGCCTTTGGAGTCCATGCTAACTACATCTGCTCAGCAGCACTCTGGCACTGGTCAGGGTCTTCTTAAAAATATTTTCAAGTCTAGAGAAATTTCCAGGTCATGTTGCCAAAATTTTTCATCTATCTTATTAAGAGCATAAGTGTTAACGAGGGCATGTTAGCCATAACTAAGATATTAAGTTCCCTCTCTGTTTAATTCATCCATTTAGCTGGCACAATAGAGGAAAACCCACCCACAAGATTCTGCTCATACTGTTGTTGATTCTTTCCATTCTTCACAAATATAATAACATTGTATATTTGTCACATAGAAAAGTGCTTGAAGAATACCAACTGTATCAGAATCTCAGCTTTCACAAAAAGTATATTTCTAGTTCTCGTAAAAGAGCTTGAAGACACAGAGAACATGAAAAAAAAGACTCAGAAGCCAGAAGAAAAATAAAAAAATAAATATATAATAGTGTAAATAAAATAGTTCTACTTTTCAAATTTATAAACAGTGTCATGGCTCAGTATGAATTATGTAAATTTAAAAAAAATAAACTAATAAAAGTGTAATATTTACAATGGTGCTTCTAACTATCTCAAAAGAAAAAAGTTCACCAAAATTAGTAATAGGAAAGTTATAAACAATGAGTTAAACACCTGGATGAAGTTATGCCTTTTATCCCTATACTTTGTTACTAGCTCACTCCACTGTTTTCCTTCTGATAAATATCTTATTAGAAAACAAATATTTAGAATTTAGATTCTGGAGGCATCAGTAATGTTTTCTTATCATTTATTTCTTATGTTTTTGGGGCTTTGAAGCATTGGAAAGATGGCACTTGTTCTATTATGATCCTACCAAAAATGAGACCAATATGTATCAGTCAACAGCTATACATAAGAGAATATTTCCAGCCTGTTCCATGTCAGGAAATCTGAGCTACCTTTCCCATCATCAGCCTTTCCTTTTACCTAATGTCTTCCTGACATAAAACTGTTCTGTTTCAGCTTTTCACCCTGTGGAGCACGTTCATTTTTACCTTCAATGAAGAGGAGTTCTGAGCTTATTCAGAAAATATCTTCTTGTCTCTGACATAAGTTCAAGGTAAAGATTTTTGCCTACTATCAATAAATTTAATTGGACAAAACCAGATACTGTGTAGCTATGCATACCATCTGCCTGAGACTTTCAGAAAGGGAACAGGGTCAATACGGGGGGATTAGCAATCATTTTTCTCAATTTAAATGTTTTTGCTTTTTTTTTTAATAACTGCAAGAGGTTGAAAACTTGTCTATCATTTGGTTTGTTAATAACTATGTGAAAGCTATTTCCAGAAGCATAGAACCTACAATCTAAGCCATAAAACAAGGATTAAATAGGGATTCAGAGATCAGATTATAAACTATTGGCAATCAAGTCAGGTTCCAGTAGATATAATGCAAAACACATGTGTACAGTCTAAAAGATGGCCAAGCCATGGGCACATTTTTGAAGAGATAAACTGATTAAAAAAAAGTCCCAATGTTTAATCAGCAAAACATAATGTGCATTTTCTTAGAAGTATAACCTTTTATGTAGTGCACATTATTAAAAACTTAAGGATTTTCACAATTCAAAAAAAAAATTATTTCAGGTTTTCTGTGCCAATTTTTATTAAGGAACACTGTATACATAGAGCCGTACCCATGTCTACTGCCACCAGGCAAGTATTATGATATTCAATAATTTTAAATCTAAACTACCAGTAAGATTGACAGCAGTAGAGCAAAATTTAGACACATACAATTTCAACTTACAAGTAAAATTTTCAGTTTATTTTTTATGTTACTCTTTTTAAAGAGAAAAAAACCCTAACCTTGTAATTGGGGAATCGAATTTCCTATTTTGAAAAATAGGAGGAGAAAAATTTTAGTATGTAAGTCTAGTCTGACAGTGATAACAAATATCATATTCTGTCACTTAAATTGAATTTGAATGTGTCTTTCTTATGTTGTCATTTTCTCTTTCAAATAATATCCTTAAATTTCAGACTTACCAGAATAAATAAAAAAAAGAAAGAATGAAAGACCCTAAAGTAGTATTTGATAATTAGTATTTATTATCCATGACTCATACACTGAAGGTCTATTCGTTTGCTTACTGACAGAAGTCCTAATGGATTAAAATAATTACTTAATATGTGTTATTGGTCCAGTTAAGTAAAATTAAAATAAACATGGTTTTTAATCATTAGTTGTTAGTTAGAGATATTAAAATCTGGACAAGCTATTCCTTCTGAAATGCTAATAGTGATCACAATATATTGAGAATTTAGGTGAGATGTGTGTGCCTAGATTTTTCAATGAGGGAAGGTTATTTCTTCACTTCTAAATTATGTTATATGTTTATGTTATTTTTTAGGTCATTTAACAAACAAGGTAAATTCCAGTATCTTTGTAACTCTTAACACTGTAGTGCTATCAGGGAATATGAGCAAGAGCATTGCAAGCATAAGCAGCACAACTCCAGTGGCAGTAGGTATTATTATGCATAGTGAGACTCAATGTCCTAAAGATGTCTTCCCCCAGTGCAATATATTTTGGGTAGAAAACAGATGCACTCCTTATTTTGTTTGTATAGCAACAATTAAAAAAAAAAAGAGAATCCATTTAATTCACAGCCAAGGTTTCAGGCATTAGACTGACTACTTTACAAATCAAGATGTGAGCATAAGACAGATTTCTACAAAACTGTCTTAACACACCAAGCATTTTTCTCAGCAAATGTTTTTGTGACTTATTTACAGTTACATTGCAACACAACATGCAGTAGCTGAGTTGTATTTGCTTAAAGGAACAAAAACAATCCATATATTTTTCAGGAGATCAGAAATATCATAATGCTTAATATGAGACCTAGAAAATAACTAAAGAAAAGCTCATAGGAGGTTTCCTATGTGTATAAGATTTTACTGAACACAGACCAGAATGTATTCCATCTCCATCTAATGCTGACTGAAGTTAAAAGGGACAAGGACAGTACAAATAACTATAAACCTAGGCAAATGGGAGAATTCTAATAAGTTGGGAGATTACAAAACTTTGTAGAAAAATGACAATGTCTTTTGAAATTCAAATTCCCTTCTTTTCCCAACAAGTAGCCAAGGAGTAAATTATGTAGGAAACTGTTTCTTAATCTGAAACACCAAGTAAAATTATGAAAATATTGAAATTAATGATTTATTTTAGTCATTACTGTAATGTTTTATCATATGGAATGCTATCTAATTCTCTAAATAGACTGTGAATTAAAAAAAATATAAAAGAACTTTCAGATGGGGGAAGAATCATTTAAGATTAAACTAGCCCAACAAAAATTAAATTTTCTAGTATTTCTTGACAATCAACAGGTCTTCCAAATAAAATGTAGGCATGGTGCTGGAATATCACATTATTACACTTGTAATCATTCAAGATTGTATAATATCCCTAATATTGTGTTATCCTGTCTCTTTCATTACTCCATACCTTTAAAAAAATCTCTTTTAACAACTTTTTTTCACAGTATTGGGAAGTCCAGACTATGGTTTTAAGTTTCAAATCAGATGTAGACAGAAGATCTGAAGTATGTTATATTTTTCACATGCAATGATAAGCAAACATGAGCTAGCATTTTATGCAATATTTCAATATTTGAATACAAAATTAGTGTTCAAAGAATGTTAACTCGTCATTTTCTTTACTATTTACTAAATATATTCTAATTAATTTTCTTAGGGATTAATGCAACATACTTTACATCTACAAAACAAATGCTGTTGTACCAGATTGACAGAAATTCTAATTGCAAAGAAGCTAGCACACATTAGAAGTAATTGCCACAAAGTTTTCACCACCCATTATATTCAATGTAGATATCAGAATATAGAAGCATATAATTCAGGGAGTTTTTGACAAATGTGTGCGGATTCCTTATACTTGGCAAACGCTACTAGAATGTTTTTTTACAAGATCTTTGATGGATTTTTTTCCCCTGGATTTCTTTTTTTACCTGTGTGCTCTCACTTAAATACAATATGTGCAGGTCATCAAATGACTACTAAAATTTCTTCAGATTTTCTCATGAAGGAATGAGATTGAGAAGGGACAGAGGTCCTTATCAAACTATTTGCCTGTCACCCAGATTAAAAAGATTGTCTGACTCCCTAAAAACAAAAAAATCATTGAAGATATCACATTTTCTCACTACACCTTACAGACCATCATTATAGGGAAATCTGTAAAACTAACAGTTGATCAAAGTTCTATTAATTCCACTTTGGTGAGGATTCTGTACTTTATTTATTCCCTTTATTATATGTGTCTGAGAAAACCCCTAGTAGAATTCCAAAAATTTCATTATCATCCTTTTTTTTTAAATCAGAAAATCAAATCTGAATTGTAAAAAGACCAATTCTGTTCAGAATCACTAATTTTTCTTTATTGTGTTATCATAAACTTTCTAAATCCAGTTGATTAAGTAACCTGTGATAATTAGGTGTAATTTCCTGACCTCAGATGTATTACAGCGCAGATTTTCCAGAGGGCAAAGATGCCCCCTGGGAATCTGATTTTCTGGTCAGATAAATCTTATGTTCAGATTTAGGTCCTCAGGGATTTGGAAGTTCAAGGCCTCCCTCTTTAGCTGTGGAGAAGATCATAACTTTTTTCTATGTGTGAGTATTTTATGGCAGTTATATGATACTCTACAACTTGATCAAATTGTTTTCTGTGTATGCTATGACTGGGTTAATAAAGGTCTATGTTTAGAATTTGAGGAAGTCTGTAATTGAAGTTCTATCCTTTAAAATGTATTGCTTTAATAATTCCTTTTTGTTGTAGTTCGGTACAATGAAGTTCAACACTTGCTAAGTATTCACTGAATTCAACACAGGGAAATTGAAAAGCAGGAAGGAAAGAGAAATTGTTGTAGTCCTATGCTATCTTGTTTGTTACAGTTATTCATCTGTTGCACCTACCACTCTGGAAAACATGACAATTCTTTTGTACTTTCCACAGATTTTTCTGTTCACAACACAAGATATTCTTACTAATTGTATCCAGAGAGGAAAAAAATAAATAAAGCAAGAAGAAAGAGGAAAAAAAAGGCAAAAACCACTCTTTTCTTACAGATGCCAAGTTGTAGATGGCAGATGCCCTATGCTGTATTTTGTATATGTACAAAATAGTTGCTGGTATGTAAGCATAGCACAGTCACTACTAATTAGCTGAGTAACAATATCTTAATAGTGTTCTGGCAACTCTGGCAGACCTGAATAAACTCTTAAGCAGCATGATGAAGGAAAGGCCTAACCCAAGTTGGGCTGAGGTACTCATAACATTTAAAAACGAATTGAATACTTGGAAAAACTATATCATACTGAATTGAGGTAGATTTATTGCACATGACATTAAGTGATTAATGAAAGACTTGCTTCTGGCCTTTCTTGAACAGATGTTCAAGGAGAATGCATAGAAACTGTTCTTATTTTGTGAACAAACACAATTACTTTTCTTTCAGTTGAGCATTATCTACTCTTGGTGACTTTCCATAGACAATGCAAAGAAGTAAAAAAAAGATATTCCATTGCCTTGTTATGGTGGTCAAGCATAGAAGTAAAGTTTATTATTCAGACTAGTTTATAATTCTCTGGCATTTTTGAGAACAGGTGGATAGTTCAGGGGAAAAGTAAATTTTTACTGACTTCCTTAGAAACTACAGCTATCTTCTCATCCCAAATCTAAGAAATAGTGTGTAAGGATAATTTATGTTTTATATATGCAATAATCTCTAGCAAAACTCATTATAAACCCAGTATTTTTAATTGGAGATCCTGGATTAACATTTTCAATTTTAAGAGGCAGTACTGACATCTTTTGTTTTAGCCTTTCCATTCCCCCATTGTAACACCTGCCAAACATCAAGTTTTCAGGTTTTTTGAGCTTCACAATCCACTGAGCAATTCCTAAAATCCTGATTCTCTCCTTCTTTGCTCAAAGTGGAGAAAAACAGAGCATTTGAAAATAATGTAGTTGTCTGGACCTTCTTTTATTTCCTTCATGTTTAACACAGTGTGGTATACAAAAGGAACATTTTGGTTGTTCCAATTTTGGTTGATTGATTTTTTTATCATTTACAGTCTTCCTGTAATGAGTACTTTTTAATTATTATCATTTATGCCTGCAAGGATAAAAAATAGTTTTCTTTAATCGGTTTTATTTTTTAATGAAGACTTTAATTTCTTCAGGCTTTTGGTGGCCCAGTTTCACCATAGCCATTCACATTTACCAATTAAGACATTAACAAGATTTCAAATAAGAGTTAAATCAGCAAATCTTGTCATTATACTTAAGATGGATAGTGTTTAGCATATATGAGATGGGTGTTTAGTAGACTCAGTTCTATCTCTTACCTTCTTTGCACATTCTGGCATAATACACCATAGAATCTGTTTTGATTTCAATAAATACCTTTGATAAAAATCTGATCAACAAATCCTTCTTAGCTGAGGACCAAATTCCTGAGACAAGACTGAGATGGTATTTGAGGCTTCTGATGATGTTATGATCCAATTATAAGAGAGACCTCTTCATGAATCAAGATGCAAATGAGACCGTATGCCAAA
>VZRZ01002100.1:119002-204613 GCA_013398175.1 Climacteris rufus | reverse complement strand
AGGGGGGTCTGTCGGCAGGGGCTGTTTTCGGAGGCACGCGTGGCCGTGGGCGCCGGAGTGGCCGTGTACCCGCACAAACGCGTACGCAGCCGAAACGCGTTTCAGAGCCACCTTCTCTTGCTGCCACCTCTTCACTTTAATTTTCTGTGCGTGCCGCTGAGATAAGGGAGCCTTTTCCTAAGAATCAGAGAGATGACAGTGAGCAATGGATGCTCTGAAATTGCCCGTGGTGACTATTTAAAACTGTGCCTCTGTGTGTCTTGTGTGTGTGTAAAATGAAAGATATTTGGAAGGGAGGGGGGTGGGGAAAGGGACACAAATCATTTTAATACGCCTTAATGATCAGCTCATGTTACTGTGGTAGGAACATCAGAGAAAATTAATCCTACCATTATGAGTAAAACGCTGCTCCGGTACGAGAGTTCTCAGCTGCATGTACCTTCCTAATAATACGCACAATTTTATTTATTTTTACATGCAAACACCGCTAGTAATTAGCCGTGTGATTATACTAGTGCATTTCATTGGGGCTTTAACTGATGTCATTCTGCATTATTCAACCATATGAAAACAATTTTCAATTAAGATAATGGCACGCCTTGAAATTATGCAAATGCCGGCCGTATTGTGTAGAATAATTATGACAAATGTAAAGCAGGTAAAAAGTTTCCTAATGCAGTTGTGTTTTACACCCCGGTGATGTCATTTCCCCTCTGGCCTAAGTTAGTCATTCATTAGCAGAGTAGCAGCAGCAGCAGCAGCAACAGCAACAGCTCTGAGTGATACTTCTCTGGCAGGGAGCCTACAGAAACCGGCACTGAGAGCCAGGGCCTAGAGAGGGCAACATAACACTCCCATTAAGAAATGTACTTTGTTTTCACTTACTCCATTAACTTGTTTATAGACATAGGAATGATTTTTTTATGATCGATTTTTAATAGTTTGGAACGATCCGAACAGCGCTTGGGGATGTGCAGGCAGCCAAGACACAAAAGGCTGGGTGCTGCCTGGGTGGGGGTCACCGCTTTCGGGGGGATGCAGGGGCAGCTGGTTCCCCTAAGCCCTACAAGGGCCCGGTCCCTTTGGTAAATGACATCCACATCGGTCCCCAAAGGGACAGCAGGGCTGCCTCTGGGGTCGCAGGGTTTCCTAACTCTGGACTGAGCTCCTTCTACAGGAGATGCAGCTCCTGAGTCAGATGCGGCTTATGGCCAAGGTGGACCTTATTTGTGGTGTGGGGTCACTGACAGGGTAAAACACCTTGTCTCGTATTTGGGGAGTGGGGATGGAGTGAGCCGGTGCTTAAACAGGTACTGCAAATCTGCAGTGTCCGAGGCAAGCGGTGACAGTGAAATTGTTGATGAGGGGAGCAAGTGGTCGAATTGCAGGCGTGCAGTCGAGCCCACTGGAGATTTAGGCACGGTCTCCAGCAGCTACCTGTGCTAGCGGCATGATTAATACAAGCATCTGGCTGCCTGTTTTCTGTAATAGCAGCACTGACACTGTGACAATGTTCAGCTAGTGGCTGTGAGAAGTGAGGAGGTATGTAATGCTTCTGTTACTCAGAAATTTCTGATGGCGTATTTCATCTGATTGCCAAATGTTTGAGCTAATCAGCAATAAGTGTAAATATAAGTCTTTTTATAGCTAGCTGAATTCATCATCCAGATTTAAATATAACTCTGACTGCTGCTAAAACCGGATATTTCCGTGTGCTGGGGCCCAGACCCAGAGAAGGTTCAAGCCCAGGTGTGCTTTGGCTGCAGTACCCTTCCCTCCACCTAAGGCTCAGCATCCCCATCACCACAGCAGAGAGGCTCCCCTTCACCCCCAGGAGCTGGCCAGAGATTGCTTTCCAGGAAGTCTCAGTGGATGGTGAACGTGAGATGGGGCTGCTCACATGCAGCAGGTACGGGTGCTCCAGCCCCTGATGCTCATTGCATCCCAAAAAGACATGCATGGAGAGGCTGGGACTAGCTCTGGCATCATGCTCAGACCACGTGTCTTGCTGCACAGGAGCAGTGGAGGCATTTCTGTAAGAGCAGAGGTGCCTGTGGGGCCACTGTTAGGTGAGCTAGAAGAGTTTTGCACGACTTCACTGAAAACTTTGTTGGTGCTTTTAAAACATGAGGGGCCTGGGCACACTGCTCCCACATTGCCGTCAAGCCCAAACACTGCAGCAGGTGCAGTGCTGGCCAGAAAGCAGGAGCAGCCTTCTGTCTCTTCCCTTCAGAAGAGAAGTGATTGTCCTCCATTCCTGCAGGGCCACCACCAAAACAGAGGAAAGTGTCCTTTGCTGGAGGAAGTCACCACCTTGCCTTGATTTTCTCATTCACTCCTGGTCCGGTGTCCTCCTGGTCCCCTGTGTCACCTTCCACATGGGTTGGGAAGACCTCTGGGATGGCAGATGCCTCACACAGGGCTCAGAGCAGGATGCTTGAGGGGCTCTGAGGATCCAGAGGGGGCAGCTCTAAGGGCACAGGGTTGTGCTCAGAACAGTTCCATGGGGCGCGTGTGGAAAGCAGCCCCCCAGGTTTTCTGGCACCTGAGTGTGAGAAGCAGATGCCGGCTGTGTGCTATCAGAGAGCGCCTGCCCAGCCCCCTCGTGCAGCATCCTGGTCCCGTGGCATTCAGGGGGCACGAGGTGGGCTCAGCCCTCCAGCCCACAGGGTCTTGGCCAAACCCTCCTCCAGCTCATTTACTCCTCTCTGCTCCAAGGGGTGGTGTGGGGTTGTGGAATGACTGACCTTTGCAGAAGCGGTTGTAGAGCAAAATGCTTGTTAGTGCCTTGTGTTTTCATGTTTTTAAAGGTGTTGGCATTAATTAGACTAGGCTTAAAATATATTTCAAAGTTGGTACTCATTAAATCCAGGGAGGGTATTTGATGTGATGCATACAATTCCTAAAAAACCCCAAACAAGCAGCTAGTTCATTTTGCGTGGTATGACATTCCCTGCATTGCCCTGCATTGTGGTGAATGCTGCTTCCGTTGAGGCTGGACTGTCAGTGGAGATCTGGCTTTGGTTCATTCATCAGCAGTGAAGTTTACTACGAACTCATGTTGATTTCATCTCTTCTCCCAAACTGGGGATCTGATGCAATGCTTTTCGCCTTGCAAATAATCCTTACTCATGCGAGTAATTTACATGAGTAAGCGTTGCTCATACAGAGGAGAGGAGAGAGCTAGTTTCCTGTAATTATTTCCCTAGAAGTATTTTGCATTTTTAGACTAATTGGGGGAAAGGAAAAAAAATAAGTCACTCCATAAATGTATGTCATTTATAATTGCACAAGAGATTCTTCCAGAAAGTTAAGGGAGTCAGCAGGTTTGTTCTCTGTTCATTTTGGGACAGATGCTGAGAGCATCCCTCGAAATCCTGGTTCATTTTGTAGGGCTCTCCATGAGCGAGGGTCCTACTCCAGTGTGGAATGGTGGCATAGGCTGGCCCAGGCGTGGTGTCTTTACCAGCAGTGCTTTATTGCCACCCCCCTAGAAAAATGTGCTACTCCCTTTGCACAGTAATAGATTTTTTTTTTTTTTTTGACAGACGTAGGAATCTGTATGCTCTTATTTGAAATGAGAACAGCCCCGTTTTAGGCTCCACGGTGTGTGCCTTATGCTCATATCTGTCAACACTGGTAATGGCAACACGTTTCAAACATGCAGATTATGATTATTAAAGAGTGCTTTAAAAATCATGCTAATAGCATCAATCTCCTATGTACACTTGCTCAAATTAATTCAGCTTTGGAAATCAGGCACACTGTAATAGCAGTGTTAGAGAAATGGCATTTGTCATAAAATATCGTGGGTTTGGTAATTGCATATCCACTCTGTATATTTTTATCTCTCTTGCCACCAGTAGCATATGCTGGCAAAGGAAGGAGAGGGCAATGATATTACTCAGAGAAGCCACATGTTGCTAGCCATTAGCCAGCAATCTGGAATATCTGGTCATTTAAGGCAGATTTCCTTTTTTCTTTTTTTCTTTTTTTTTTTTAATACTTTTTATTTTATTTTCTTACCCCTTTCCCTCCCCTTCGCTGTGCATTCAGACTGTAAAATACACCCACTGCTTTCCAGAGTTGCTGTTCCCAGTCTGATCAGTGGCACTAAACATTAAACTCTTGTCTTTGGAGAATAATAGGCCTCACATGGTACACCCTCAAGCATGTTGAGATACTGTGCAGGCTGGAAAATAAAAATGTTCTAATTGTGTCTTTTAAATAAGCATAGGAGTGAATTAATTAGACTATATTTTGTCTTTAGTTGCTTAGTTACACAATAGTATTCCTAAGCGCAAGTAAGATAAATTGGCTCTTTTTGTGCTGCTTGTCCCTTAATCATAATTACTGTATTGCTCAGGAGAGTAACGCATACGTAGATTTTGCATTTTTAATAATATTCAAACAATATGCGAATGATATAGAAAGTATGTTCTGATTCAAGCTCTCGTATGCTTTTATTCGGGAAGAAGTTCTACTGCTATGGGAGCAATATTTGCATTAGTTGCTCAGAGATGTAGTTCTGGGAAATACATAATTGAAATATTCTTGCAATGCTTGTTCTGGCCCTTTCATTCGCATTCAAAATAACAATGCCTGAAGTCTCTGAACAGTCATCCACTCCTGATTTAAGAGCTTTTTGTCTTTGTGTGCGTGTGTGTGTTTGTGTGTGTGCAGTGTGGGTTCACACCCAGCGTTAACCCTGCACAGCCCTGCCGCTCGCGTGATTCACAGTGTCGGATCAAGTTGAGCTTTTTATTTGTAGCTAAAATGCAGTCAGAAGGTCAGATGAACATCGGCATTTTATGGCATTAATCCAATGACCTTAATGCTTGGCAGACGTCCATGTTTCTACGCGAAGGTGCCAGGGTTATAGATAATAAAAGAGTTTGTTTTCATTTTCTGGATATTTTAATCTTTCTTTGTGAAGCATAGCCTCGGGTTTGGGGGGCTTGGGGCTACTCCCCGGGCCCAAAACTTTAATGTCTTGCTGGGTTGTTGAACGTTAGCTGCTAATGATGGGCAGATTGATACAGATACTGAACAATGGAAGGTTCTGGCAAGAAACCCCCTAGACATGCTCAGTGGATGTATGTGAAAATTGGCTCCATTGTTCTGCTGTATGAAAAGCAAGTAAATTATTTACAGATATTTGCTAATTAAAGCACATATTGTTTTACCAGCACAATAGAACACAATATAACAAAAGACAAAAGAATAAGCTTGCATAATTTAAACCTGCTAATGCCATGTATTCCTTGTTAAGAAAAATATAATTATGTAATCTACGAGGAAAGCTTTTCGTACTGTAACTGTAGTAGGCAAAATTAGGAATGAATTGCTTGTCAACTTGCCTAAACTAAAACAGCTCTTCGAGATCTGTGAGCTATCTGACGGGAAAACATTTTGACTGAAGCCTATTTTCTCTTTGGTCAGAACTTCTATCTGCAGTGACAGATATAAATTCAATTTGAACCTCTGGTTGGGAGTGGAAGAAGGGAGAAAAAAACACCCCAGTCACAAAGGAGGAGGCTCAGAGTAGAAATGTCGTGTCTAACTGCTCACAGATGTCCCTCTGAGAACCCTATCTTCACCCCACTTCTGGCCCAGGTGTACCAGTACCCCACAGAGCATCCTACAGAGACATGGTGCTGCTCTGCCCCAGGTCATTTTGCATGTCTCACTTTGGAATTACTGAATCACGTGGAAAATGCTGCTTGCTAATACAGGAGAAAACAAAACCCATGGGACTTCACATGCTTCACCCCTGTCCTTTATTTTGGTCTCTTCTCCTGGTTTTGGACCCTGGCAGAAGGGATGAACACATCAGTGTGAGTTTCAGACAGCTCTGTGCAGCTGTGCCTAGGCTGGGGAAATACGTGTCACCTGAATTTAACAAGATCATTATAGCCCTTTAAAGTAATTAGGAGAGGATTAACAGAAGAAAGGTTCTGCCTTGGCCTCTTTAAAATTCTCTGGTGTGCCAGGTAAATTCCTGATCTGTGCTGTTTCCCTTCTCGAGGCTCTCCCCACAGGTTCATGGCTGGAGAGGTGTGATCTCTGTAGGTCCCTGCATGCAGGTTCCTCCAGGGAGCAGGTCCAGACCCCAGCGGTCAGTTGTGCTCCACACATCCTTTGGGACACCTCTGTGTGCCCTGGGCTTGGGGATGCATGAGGAGATGGCACCAAATGAGGCACTTGGGGCAGGAATGGGAGGAAAGAAAGCTGCCCCTGCCTTGCAAAGCTCTGGAGCCTCTTGTGAGGCTTCCCTGTCGTTCAGTGATCCCACCTGCAGAACAGGAGCAGCGTTTCCCACCTGGCAGAGCTGTGCCCTGATCCCCAGGTGTGCAGCATGCTTGCAGGGGTTCTGCTGGAAGAACAGCGTGTCATAGGGGAGCGTATGGCAGGGGAGTCCTTCGTGTGCCTTCTAGGGAGGCTGAACAGGGCACATCCCAGAACCAGGCCTTTTCTGCGACACAGACACAGTTTTTTAGTCAGCTTGTGATCCTGCAGTCTTAAAAACCACCGTGTTTCCAGCCCCCAGCAGGCAGCAGGGGGACAGGACCTTCTTACTCTAGAGAGCTAAGCAGCCCTGTACAAATGTCCTCTCCCTCTTTAGGGCTGGATATGTCCCCTGAAGGAAGTGCTGCTTGTAGGAAATGACTCTGGAGACCTGGGTTCAGGTTCCTGAGTGACTTCTGGTGAGCAGGTTAGGGCTGAGTTGAGATGCCCTGGTTTCTGCTGCTGTCCCAGGGCCCTGGTAGCATCTGTATGACAGAGAAGAGCTCTGGACTAAAGACACTGATCCAGGGCCTTTTGGTTTGTGCTGTCAAGTAAAGCTGATGATACTTCCCTCAAACATCCAGGCACATGCATTCCTACAGGAGGGGTGCTTATTGGCAGCAAGCCCCCTCCTTCCCTTCTCTACATCTGCAGTGTGAACTTCTGCTCCTCAGAGGGGTCTAGAGCAGGGAATGGGATTTCTGGGGTGGGAACTGCCTTGTTGTTACACATGGTACAAGAAGATCCTTCTCACCTAACTCACCAAAAACCCTAAAATACACACAGGATGTAAACCCAGCCCCGAATAAGAGAGGCCTTTATGCCTAAATGAAATATGCAGTTCTATTATCCCTGGTGAATGCAGTCCGTAAGAGTCACACTGTATTTTTTGCTCCCGCGGATGAATGTGTTTTCATCAGCAATGTACTGGGTTGTAAAATATGCATCCCCAGCTATCTACTGTGCTAAGGATTTCATGGAAAAGGCTTGAAGATGCTTTCTAATGCAAATCATACTGATCAGATAAATGACATGCAGTGTCTGCTGTAATTATCAGCAAGAGTTTTTACAGTACGTCTCCTGTTTCTCTCTAGGCCACATACTTGATGTTAGGAGACAGCCAAGCAGGTGTTTGACTCACTTGTGCCCTCCAGAATTCCTTAAATGACCTCTGGAAGCACTGGAGTGAAAACAGTCTCAGCACGTCAAAATTTTGAGATATCTCAGTTGCTGTAATTCTTTTAAGGCTGCCTCAATGTCTGTAAAATATAAATCTTTCCTAGTTATTGGCAGTGAGTAAGGAGTTGTGACGTACTGTATGCGGGTGTGCAATCAAGATGTGCGACCTCCCTGTGCTGCCCTGTGACTCCCTGCCTTGTAAGAGTTAATATTTCTTCTAAAAAATAATTATCTGCTTTAAACTATTATAACAACCTGACCTCTTTCCCTGGATGTAAGTATTTCAACCATCTGCTGAGTCAGGCAATATAGCATTCTGTGCTTTCACGAGGCTGTGATGGTTGCTTAGACAACAGTGACATAATATTTAAGCATAACGGCTCTCGAGAAGATGCTGTCCCCTTCTCCCTGGATGACTTCTCTGGAAATGCAAATCCAATCTGCTCTTAAAAAAACAAGAGAAGGACGAGAAGGGTTTGTGTCACCATCTTTCTTACCCATCTCCCCATTTTCTACTTGATAGGTGAAAGTATTGTACTTTGCTTAGAAGTCTTGTAAGATGTGCTAAAATTATAGGCTGACTATATAACCATTTTTATAGACGCAGGGGAAAAAGTGCCTCTTTCTGTAGTCAGTGCTTTTTTCAAAATTTAGACAACATTGTGGCCGGGACCATTGGTCCATTGGACCACTGGCCACTGGTTGGTCAGTGTCCTGAAAAGTCCACCTGAGATAAATCTCATTCCTGAGCAGAGCTGAAATCTGTGCTGGTTGTTTTCCCATCTTGCTGTAGCAGGAAAAAATGGTAATTAAAGACTTATCCATGCAATGAAGACCTCATAAACATATCACTTCAGAGCATAGCTAATACACGATGAGTTGATTTTTGTATAGATAGAGATATATATGCACTGTTTGCAACGTGGGTGGTTTTTCATGTTTACACAGAGATATAATTATGAATGACATGAAGGTTATACAGCAGATTCTTTAATCTTCTAAAGGTTTGTTAGTCATGTGTCACTGTGTACCTGGTTTTTGTTTTTTAAACATCTGTTTTCCTTTGTCATCTCATTGAAGAAGTTTCTGTAGAATAGCTATGGCAGTAGATAGTAGTTGACAGCAAATGGGTACAGGGGCTCCTCTGAATGGCAGAGCCCTACAGGTCCCAGAGCAACTTTAGTTGTGACACAGGGCTTAACTAAAATAGAGAAGGACCCTTTTGCCACCTGCTGCTCAAAAAAACCCCAACCCAACAAACAATCCGCATAGTAGTTTGGGGATGAGCTCTTGGGAAGGTTTCCTAAGGAAGTGTGAAAGCTTGGCAAGGCACATCAGAATTCCAGAGCTGGTAGACAGTTGTGTGACTCTGTTTGGGTGGCATGGTGGAGGGGCAGCCAGCCTCCTGTGATAGCAAACTGCCGAGCATGGGGGTAACACAGATGTGGAGCTGCCCGTGGCTTGGACTGGAGCCACCTGCCTTGCCTTGCTGGGTGACAGTGTTTGTGTGATGGGGCACCGGGCTAGAAGTGTCTCTGGAGATGCAGTCCCACACTGGTGAGATCTGTGTTGGCAGCGGCACTCGGAGAAGGACTGCGGTCTGACCCATGACCTCTGTGGTGTTTGGGGAGTTGGGAAGGATGCGGACAATTCTATTTGAATTGGGCCAAAAATGAGTGGCAGGAGGGGGAGCAGGTCTCTTCAGTTCCGCTATGTGATAGACAGAGCGACCCAAGGCAGGCCCTGGAATGTTTCAAGTAATTTTTCCATTTCCCACCTACAAGTGAACTAGGCTGCGTTTGCCTGGTGCAGCTGTGGAGATCCCTGGCGGTATGAGGGGGGCACAGGGATTTGGAGGCCAGCCTGGCACCCTTAGGGATGTGGCTACCACAGGGGTGACCAGCTGTCTTTGGGGACAAAGCTGGTGTGGAGGTGACGGGGTGGTCCTGACAAAGGGCCATCAGCTGTGGTGGGGCTTCAGCCCGCAGGCCCTGTCATGGCGCAGGGACAGCCGGGACTCCTGTATTTTATATTTGTGCCGGGCCGCTCCCTGGTGCCAACCGGGGCCACCCTTTGCACCCCTGTGGCTGTATTTGGAGTCTTGGTGCCATTTTGTGGAGGGCTGAGGGGGACATGTGATGGTCTCTTTGCAGGGTGTTTCCCTGGCCCCTCACATCAGCCTGGGGGTACCGAACACCCCATGTTCCCATGGGCGGACGTGCTGCTGCCACAGAAAACTCACGGCTGGGGTGTGCTTTCCACAGCTCCCCAAAAACTCCCCCTGCTCCTGCCTCTGCGGTTCCCCCTCCATGGCAGCCTGTGCAGAGCACGCCAGTATTGCTTCACCCTTGGTACAGTAGCGTTGTTTTTGGGGTTTTTTAATTCCTTTTTTTTTTTTGATGTGTACACATCATGTGCGTGTGTGCGAAGGTTGTATTCTCAAAAACAAGTTTATTCATTGATGATGTAATAGCGATTGTACTTTTCTTTTGGTTAATAAATTGTCTGCTCAGCTTACTTTGTATGCCAGCCAAAATTAGTCATACCAGTTCTTGGAAAGGATATGAAGAAACTAGTAATTGAAATCATAATCATTTGATCATGAGAGCTATTTGGAAAATAATATTTTAACCAGAAGCATGTCTGATCTCCAAGTCAGGTTTTTGTTGGGTTTCTTTTTTAAACTGCTGCTAAATAGATTTCTCTGGTGGGGAATATTAGAAATTGTATAGTAGCTAGTGATGATATTGAACATCCTAAAAGAGGACTTCATCCAGAAATTGCTGAGACTGTCTGCAGGAAGGCTGATATTTATATATATGTATTATTTTTTTCCATCCTGACATTTAATAATCACCATGTAATAGCTATAAAATGCATAGCAACTACAGCTTTTTTATTTCAAGTGGATGGTGTAATGAAATTGGGTGAAACCATCCATTGAAATTGTACTTTGTAGTACCCAGTGCTTGTTTACAAAGTATTGACGTTTGTCATAAACAGAGATTTAAAGCATCACTGTTATTGTTTGTTGTTTGGTGGAGGCTCTTATGCTGTGCAGCGATAAAGGAAAAGATTTTATTACAAGCTTGCTTAGCATATAAGCATGCTGTTCATTTCTGACCAAATATTTGTTATTGCACTAAATGTAATGAAGGTGCCTGCTTATAAAACAGTTTTGTATTATATAAGGAAGAGTGGAATATCAGATCTATTTTTTTACTAGAGATACTTTAGGTTTTGTATTGTGTGCAACTTGTCACAATAAAGCTTCTTTTTTTTTTCCATTGAGCAGTATTTTATTTCCTGAGGAATGTGTTCAGTAGACAAAAAAAAAAAACACACAGAGAGAATCAATCATGCATTCCCCTTTGTTTAATATCTCAAAGAATTTATCTCCCCTTTGCAAATACTTATGTTTTTTTGAGAGAAAAATTGGATTCTGGTTTATTTATTTCAAGAACCGGTAACCTTATTTAGTGCTAGAAATATGTGGTAGGCAAGGTGTGGTGTACAGCCTGCTCTCCTTACAACATAAATGAATTCTGTTGTTTTAACCAAAAAATCTGGAATGTGTCTTGCTGGATATGTATGTTTGTTTGTTTATTTTTGAGGCTTTCTTGATCCCTTGCTCACTGGAGTCAGCTATAAAACATTCTGCTTATTCATCATGACTGAGAGGAGTTGATTGTTTCCTGGAAGGTTAAAATCCAGCAATTAGGGCTGTTTAATTTGAGTATATGTTCTGGAGGCTAAACTAAGTTTAAGTGCTTTTCTTAGAATGTATGTTTTAGAAGAGGAAAAAAATTACAGTTCTGATCTTGAAAAAGGTTTTAAGAAACATGAGAATGTGCAAGTTTCTTTTGGTGGGAAGCACATAACATTTATGTAGTATTTCTTTTGGGATTACATCACAGTTTTATTTAATTTTAAGGACAAAAGTTAAATTCAATATTTGTGTATAAGCCAAGGGAAAATGTACCATAAACGTAGGAATTTTCTGGTGAGTCAGAGTTCCAAGAATCCGAGATTTACTTAGTCCATTTATTTCAGGACTAGCTATAACCATTAGTCATCCAGCCATGAATTTTTACATTTGCAGCTAATTGCACCTAAAAAACAAACTTTCCCTTAAGGCTTTGGGTTATACAGAATGTGATTTGGCAACCTGCATTTTAAATGCCTTTTAGGATCATTGCCCTGGTCCTAGGAATTGTCTTTAGTTTGTGTGTATTTGCTGCAAGTAAACAACTAATATTTCCACTTAGGTGGCAAGAGGAATAAATTAAGCACT
The DNA here is from genome assembly GCA_013398175.1 of Climacteris rufus. Classification (NCBI taxonomy): domain Eukaryota; kingdom Metazoa; phylum Chordata; class Aves; order Passeriformes; family Climacteridae; genus Climacteris; species Climacteris rufus. The sequence goes on along the minus strand of VZRZ01002100.1, from coordinate 192,852 downwards.
AGCTGTTTTTCTGTGATACAGAAAAATTACTCAGCCTGCAGCAAAATAGGCTTTACCAGGAGTCAGTGCAGGGTGATGTTACTGGTGTGTCAGTCATCGTGGCGCCCATAGTGACATGTTGTATTCTCATCTGATCCCTTCTTGCAGGATGAAGTTATTGCTGTTTCAGAAAAAGTTACTGTGAAGCTTGAGGACTTGGCAAAATGGGCGCAGTCCGATTTCTCCAAGTGGAAGTGTGGTTTCCGGGCTGAGCCGGTGCAGCCCATGGATGTGGGGAAGAATGGGCAGAAAGAGGCCTTGACAAGATACAGACAATCCACGCTCAACAGTGGCTTGAACTTCAAAGATATCCTGAAGGAAAAGGCTGACCTTGGTGAGTATCCCTTACTTTCTCTTGTGGGAAGGGGACTGTGGGTGAGCGTCTTTCGAAGACGGATGAGCCTGATCCTGCCACGCCATCACAGATTCCCAAGGTATGTCCGAGCCTGAGGCGGAGGTGTGGCGATGAGATACCTGTGTGGGATGGGTGGTGGTGGTGAGCTCATCTCAAGCTCCTTGGAGACTGGTGTGGGGTAACTCACCTGTCTACATGGCCCCAAGCAGTGTGGCTCAAACCCTGAAGATGCGCATACAAATAATTGTCATGTGCTCTCCCTGGGGCTCTGCAGGCTGGGGGATCCAGGTCAGAGCTGTGCACTATGGGGAGAAGAGACTGACGTGTCTTCCCGAGGCCTCCTGTGACAGGCAGGGATGAGCAAAGACCTTTCACTTCCCATGTCCCATCTCCCAGAAGCTCAGAGAGGCTCCTGGTGCTTGCCCTGAATCCATACGGTTGGCTCTGTGTCTCCTTCAAGTAGGGATGTGTCCCTTCCATAGTGTTTCCTTGTCAGCTTTATGTTGCTGTGCAGTATAGGGCCCTGTGACTGCCCCACTGTTGTCTCCAGACAGACCTGTGCTTTCTTGCCCTGTCTTTTTAGAGAGGGAGTTGGTAGCTCCGTTGCTTCTGATGGTTGCAGACAGGCTTGCAGCTCTGGGGCTGCTTTGGTGCACAGGGCTCACACCTCTAAAACCTGTGGTGGGTTCCCAGGTCTGAGGGAGATGGGTCTCCTGTTGGTGTGCCAGTTTCTGGTGTTAGGGCCTTGGATGTGTAACAGCTGTCTGAGGTGGCACCTTGAAGTGCATACCGGGGCGTTTCTCTCTTCTGCCAAGTTTTTAATAAATGTTCCACGTTTGAAGAGCATCAAGTTTAGGCCATAATGTGTGAAAAGGTAAGAAATAAAAAGCTAAGCCTGCTGCATTTGAGGAAGTGCTTTTGTATCTACATGAACAGGAGTGCAGGGCTAAGTTCAGTTTTATAGTGTCATGGCTGGGTTGGTGTCGAAGCCAAGTTACATGAAGCTGAAGATCTGTCTTGGAGGATTTATCTTCTGCCTCTCATTTTTCTGATCTTATCAAATGGTGAAGTGGCTTTGTCAATCTCACATTTTACCTTTAGATATGTAGGTGTTGGAAGATTAAAGTACAATTGGACATTGATCTTATTTTTCGTTGCATGTCCAGGGAGAAAATCCATGCAATTCTTTCTCTTTTCCTTTGCTTTTCTCTGTGGTTTCTTCTGGTTCATAATTACATGCAGTAATTTTCTCTGCTATTGCCCTGGTATCTTCTTTACGTACTACATTTATTTGCATTTGTTTGTTGTGTCAGAAGAATCTTAATGTTTTTCAGACAGAACTTTTGTGTGCTAATGTTTTCTTGTTTTTGTTTTCAACAAACAAAAAAACCCTTGTGGTAAGTTACGAAATTGCTATTATCTACCCTAGGAGCCAAAGAAAATTATCTTTAAGCCTAAAGCTTATAGTTGCATGTTAAGCCTTTCAAAGTAGGGGTTATACTGAAAATGCTTATGGAATGCAAACTATATGGTATAATTTTGATAACCCCACATTCTGATGTTGCTCATTTTCAGTTGCTGGCTCTGGTTTTATTGTTGGGTTGGAGTTTTTCTCAGTAGAAAAGGGAATTTTGGCTAAAGTTTGATTATGATTGCCTTTATCTTCATAATGACTGGTTGACAGGAGTGAAATCTGAGGTTCAAAAAGACCTGTAGCTGACTAGATACATTGTCATAGACAACTCATGTAGCCTATTAAGGGAATCAAAGAAATTTCTTAAATCTAGTACTGAGATGATTTTTTTTACTATTTGAAAGAGGCAAGAATTTAAGTATATTTTGCTTCCTGTATCTGACAAAAACTCATGAGAGTGGTGATCTTTAAAGCTTGTGAAGAGCCCTTGTTGGTGTCCTGTAGGCAACCTGTGAGCTCTAGTGTTTGTGTCAACTAAGGAGTGGAGGTTTAGCACCCACCAGATGAGGAAGATTGACTTCTCTCACTCTGAGTGGTTGGTCAAGGTTGACATTGCTCTGGGAGTTGTCATGTTCCTAGCTGGAGGCAAAGGCAGGAGCGTGGCGTGCGGTGTCCAGGGCGTTTGAGCTGCCGCCGTTGTCTCTTCTCTGCTGGCAAATGGCAGCTTTACTGCCTGTTAGGATGTGTGCCCACAGACCTTTTCCAACACTCAGCATCTTGCCAACGGAGCAGCGCTCGGCTGCAGTCATCAAAAGATTTATTAGCAATAACTTCTCTCCAGGACAATGGGATTGGGTACTTTTCCCTCTTAAAAAAGGGTTGTATGCTGTAAAGGAGCACTGTGCACTGTCACGCAAAGGTCCGTCCCTCTGGTGATGCCTGTGTTTAACCCTGGCAGTAGATGAGGAAGTTGCTGAACCAGGTGTTGAAAAGGCCTAGATAAACAACATGATCTCCTGGACCCCTTTTTTCCTATGAAACGGCATGTTTCCATTACAGAAAAATCCCATAAAAGTGAGTACATTCTGCTGCTTTTCCTACTAGATGTTTTTGAATCGAGCTCTAGAAGGTAATAGGAAATTATATCCCTACCAAAGCGCCCAAAAAACTTTACAGAAGAAACAAAATCAGTTTTCACACACTATGCAGGAGTGGCGAGGAGTGAAATAACCCGGATGAAATGAAAACAAGGCTGATACAGAACCAGAGTAGTGTCACTGTGCAAATATACTTAATTAAACACATTGCTGCTGGGAGCAGGGCAGCTTCAAACAACAACCAGGCAATGTGAGGCGTCGTGTGAGCGGCGTGTACCCTGTGCCATGTGTTCTGTGGCACTTGCTTAGCCAAAACTAAGGCAACATTTGGTTAATCCACAGCCTTTAGAAACCAAGCATCTACATTGAAAGTTGACCTTAATTCAGGTGAGGTAGTTCTGTCTCCTTTTTTGTTCCCTCTTTTTTCTCTTTTGTTCTCTTACCCATCTTTTCTCTTTTTCTCTTCTTTGTTTTCTCTCTTTCTTTTCTCTTTGCCTTTCTTTTCTGCAGAAACTGTTGGGATTTTTTCTGTAAAATGCCATTGTTTTTATCACTAGTGAATTATGCAGAACTTTTCCTTAGGACTGTATTAAATAAAAGATCTTGCAGTAGCATTTTTTTGTGTGAGCTTCAAGATTTCAGCCTGAAAAATGATTTTTAAGAATTATTTCTTTCTGCCTGTTGAGATATTTATGTTATACATTCTGTCCCTTTCTGCAAATATGTCAATATTGAATGCTAGCAGTTTATGTCTTAAGACTATTTATAGCTTTCTGAATATTTCTTTCAAATGTTGAGGAAAAATAAAGAATAACAACAATGCAGCATATAAAAATAGAGTTGCTCAGGAATGTATTATTCATAATGAACATGAGAACCTGTTTTTCCAGAAGAATTGGTCTGATAAAATCATTCACTGCTGAGGCCGCTTGTTATTTATTTTTGTCTTTAGAATTATTTAGGGGATTTTTCTTTGTAACAAATGGACTTGTATACCCATATTTGGTAAACCAGTGGGAAGTCACCAAATGAGGAATTATTTCATTTTACAAAATGTTTAGCAACTAAGAAATGTAAACACTATCGGTTAAATATGGCAAAGTTGCATATTTGTATTCCTTGGGCTATAGTACAAAAAAAAATTAAAATTATTTTATATAACATTGCTTCTTACAGACTTCCTTTAAGTGAAGTATGAAAGCTGCAGTGTAAGCTTTATTGGCCTATAAATATGTCATTATAGTTGGACTACATTTATATGCTTTGGATTGTTGTTTAAGCCAAGAAAATATGTCTCTACAGGTTGACTTTTTATTGAAACCCTTTGAGGCATACAACAGAATGTATTTTAGGCCAAGGTTATTAAAACAGCATTTTCATTTTTGCAGCAGACTCATTGTCAATTATGCTGCCACAAACTGTCTGTGGATAGGCAGTTATGAATGGTTTCATCTCTAAATGTGTCTTTAGAAAAAGAAATAAAAGATAGAGGAGTCAGAGCTGAAATTGAGAGAAGAGACTGAGGGAAAAATGACTGAATTTAGTGCTCACCAGCTCTGTTGGTTTGGGTTAGGCTGGGCTGCGGCACTGCCTGGGTTTAGCCAAGGAACAAATGGCCCCTGTGCCTGTGGGAGCTGCTGCCACAGCCAGGCAGTCTGCAGCTCTCTGGCTCTGTCATGAGAGGGGTCTGGGTTTGGTCTCCAGACTGGCATTGCCACTCTTTTAATCTGTTTTCTGTCAGTGTCATGCCAAAATGGACAGTTGAGGTTGTTGTGTGTCGGGCACTCCTGTTCCTGTGCTGGCAGTGTTGGTAGTGGGATGAGCAAGTTCTGGTGAATGGAAGGGGTTTTGCTCCAGTTACTTGTTGTTTGTTCGGGTCCAGTGAGGGAAAACCCAAAGAAAATTTAGCAGCCAGTCCTGTCCTGTCTTTCATTCCCCACAGTCATGCATTTGAGGGTATAGAATCTGGGTCTTTGTTCCCTGTGAAACCCAGGGAAATCAATTACGGCTCCCAGCTGAAGTATATATTCCAGCAGTCATCCTTTTCTAGCCTGCAGGTGGTTTTCCAGCAGTTGTTTCCTATTTCTCTTGAAGTAGCTCCTTTGAACTCTCCAGCGGAGCTTGCTGGGCAGGGCTGGATGCTGCAGGACTGGGTTACCCTCTTGTTTGTTTCTCTTTACCAGTCTCATAATTTGCATATCTTCACTTGGCAGATTGCAGCTCCTAGTTGGGTCTTGTGTTGCCATATAACTTGGCTGATCCACAGCAGATTGCAGTGAGTTCGGAGGGACGGGCAGAGCAGGGATGAGCTGCCTGGCAGGAATGTGCCAGCCCCATGGTTACCAGCCCCAGTGGGCACTGGACTGTTGCATGGCCCTTCCAGTTTCACTTGCCAGTGGCCTTGCAGCAGGCATGACTTCTCCAGATGAAGATTATCATAATGTAGTCAAACTATGACATTATCGAAACTGATAATCTGGAGCTGTAGTGTGTTCAGACACTTGTGGTGACTTCTGATCTGACAGTGGCTCTCCTTTCTCATTGTTTGTCTCGTGCTACTCAGTTCAGGCTCGCCTTGCTTAACTTGATGCAGTAATTTTCTGACCAACTAATTGTTAGGTATTCATTCCGAGGACAGCTACTTTAGATACTTTGTGCCTAAGTCATGCGTCTCTTCCCCTCCCATTCTTCTCAGTTTGTCTGCACTCTTTGCCTCTTCTTGTGCTTTCCTGTCCCCATTGCCCTAGCTGAATGCCATTTTGATCTTGATAAAGCTCTTGTAAGTGTGCCATTATCCCATTTTCCCCTCTCTGCCCTTGTGCACCATATGTTGTTTTTTGTCTTGTGGGTCAGGATGACCTCTCTAACTCATTTTAACCAGCCCAATTGATACAGTTCTTTTGCCATAGATGAAGCTATTACATGACTTGTCTGTTGTGCTCCATGGAGCCTGAATGGACAAGAACGACTCCCTTGGGAAAAAAAAGACTCTGGCCTGGCTTTTTCTTCTGTGTTTGTGCGCATGCCAGCACTACTGCAGCAGGACAAGAGCCACCAGAAGGCTGTGGAGCAGGAAGCTCTTTTGGGATGACTTCAGAGAGGCTGTGGAGCAGGAAAGTTTCATTTGGTTCAACATCTTCTTTTGGTTTAATTACTGCTTACCTTTGGTGTTAACTTGTTTGGGATCAGAGATAACCTGAGGTGCTGAGCAGACAGACGGAGATAAATATTTGTTTTATTATTGGTCAACCAGTTGGTTTAACAAATACTTGTTGGCTTGTTGGCTTCAGTTGCTGGCTGCCTTTTAAGTGCTGAAAGGTGATGCTGTTGTTAGGTCCAGTGTACTTCTAATAATTGAGTCCTGGAGATGACCCTATCTCCAGTAGCATTTTGGGGCTCCCCTTCCTCAGTTGGCCTCTGTCTTAAGCCACTGCTGCTCTCCTCTGCACCTTCTTCCAGCTCCCTGGAAGGAGGTTGGTGTGGTCCTTCCGAGATTGTGTGTCCTTCCTGAGGCCACGTGTTTGCCTGAGCAGTGCTGGGATGATTTAAGTGCTGTTAATTTCTTCCTTTCCCTGGAGAGAGCTCACTTCATTACAAAGGAATCGTATGGGGGTGACTAAAACATTTTATTATAGCACTGGCTATGGAAGCCTTTCATTCACCACTGTATTGTGTTGAGCCTCATCTATTTGTGACTCTTGAAAGGAGTTTTAACACCACACGTCAAACTTCAAGCATGCCTTATCAAAGAGATTTGGATTTCTTATCAAGCTTTGACCTACCTTTCAGTTTTTATAAAAGGGGGTGAGAGCATCACCCCTGGAGACAGAGGATGTGGATATTTTGTTCTTTGAAGTGTAGAAGGTATGCCAAGAAATGTAAACAAAATCCCAGGTAGCTTCTGTCTAGGTAGCCCCTAACTCACAGTGCCTGTTCCCTACCCCCCGTTCCCGCAGCAGGAAGAAGCTAACATGATTATCAGAATTGTGCTGATAGCAGTTGTCACTGTGTCAGCGTTTTCAATTATGTATTGGTATGACAGGGCACTCAGTCATTGGTGTAGAGCACAGCCATTTGCAATTGCAGTTCTGCTCCATTCAGAAACATCAGAGAAGGAATCACTGCTGCAAAATGAGAGGAGGAAGAGTTAAATTTTACTGCCTGTGGAGCTAAAGAACTGCCCCACGTTCTCTTAAAGTTGAAGTTGCAGCAGTTTGCACCATCAATAGGAGTTTTGTTGCAGCCTCTGGCTGGAACAGGATAGCCTACATAATTACAGAATAAGTAGATAAAAAATAAGGACCTTTCAGAGACAGTGTCAAAGCAGCCAGTGTGGGACAGTGTCCCTTTAAAAATGTTTGACGGCTTTTTTTATTTTTGTCTGTTTTTAGCACCGAGATTGACCTTGCCAGGCTGTGTAATAACCCACATGTGTCTGCTCTCCAGGATTTTTTCCCTTCTAGTCACTGTTGGATCTTGCATTTAATTCTTACTGACCATGAGTTTGTGTTCCAGTAACTGGAAACGTGTGTGTCCTGGTGCAGTGCTGCTGTGCTCTGAATCTGACTATCTTAATGTCTGCCTCTTTTTGTTTCTTTTCTTTTTTTTTTTTAAATTTTTTGTTTAGTGGGTGCTGTTTTCCTCCCCAGCCTTCCCTCTAGTTTCCAACCCTGCCCGTATTGTTTCTGGGTCCCAGGGGGACCCAGTTTGGAACGTCTGTTGTTTTGTGTTGCTGTGCTTCCCTTGCCCAGCACCGTGGAGGGAGGTGATCAGTGGTCTCCTCTTTGTGCCATGGTTACTGGTTAGAGGTGTTGATCCCTCATAGATCACTGATGCCTTTTTCCTGTGTTGTCTCCTTTCCACACAGCCGGCCAAAAATTGGCCAAGCGCCGGGATCTGTAAACTGAGCACCTATATAACATTGTGGTATAGTTGGGTGGGCCCCAGGGACATCCTCTTTTTCCTGCCTGACTGCTTTCCTGTGCTGTAATTCTGTGCTGCTGGAGCCCAGGACTTGGAGTCCTGCAGTCATCTTTGACTCCAAGCGCTCCGTTAATCAAGTCAGAGCTGTCTTCATACCAGCCCATGAATCATGCTGGCTTGTGACCTGTGCTGCTGTGCTGAGATGCTCAGGCTCTTCTGTGGGTGCTGTTGATACCATGGCCAGATCTGGTGTCATTTTCCTTCTCCCAGGCAGAAGGAGAAAAGCCAGACCCAATTTATTCACCACCTCCCTTCCAAGTCTCCTTGAGTTGCCCAGAAAGGCAACTTGCCCTTTGTTTATAGGCACAGTATGACGTGTCTGGCCTGTCATTGTCTGTTTTCCTAAATGTCTTGGTCCAGTTCTGACTGTAGTGTTGCAGAAAGGCTAGTGCTTTTTCTCTGAGATACAATATTCATCTTCTTATAGATAGCCTGTCTTGTGTCATGGGAGGTTGTCAGAGCGAGCAGGCTTTGTACATCTGAAATTGAAGGAGACTTGCTTTTTCTTCCCTTTCTCTTCTTCTTGCAAAATAGTTTGGTAGGACAGAGGCACACAGGCCTTGTCAGGATGGGGATGGGGATGGATGGGGATCTCAGTAAGAGCAGGTGATGGGCCTTCAGCTTGCCAAGGCTGACCTTTGCTTGGACTAGCAAGGGAAAGTGGGAGATGGGAACACTAGAAAGAAAATGAAGGTGTTGGACAAGATTGTGGGAAGGGGCTTGGCTCCAGCATCTGAGTGGGCAGTACCAAATGTGCCTTCCCAGCACGGTCAGCCCAGGGATCTCCTCCAGCATTGTGTGTTACCTTTGTGAGCACCAAGAGGGGCTCTGTGGGTACATGGGAGAAGATCATGGTTCTGGCACCTTTGCCTCTGTTATCTGAGTTTTAAGACTCTCAGTATCAATGTTCTGACTGCTTCACCTATTTTGGTTCATTTGGGTCATGCTTGTCTTTGCTGGCTTGGTGATCCTCATGTAATGACAGCATTGATAGATGAGGGTGTTTGGGAAGGCAGGGGTTAAACCTGGTATGTGTATAAATTGGAGTGTGGTTTGTGGGAGTGGGTGATAGAGAAAGCATGTATTTAAAAACTGTAACAGCAGGAATTGTAACTTACTGGGTAGGTTTTGTGTTGGAGAACATTGTGGCATAACCTTTATTTACTTCATTTAGTAAAATCTGTACCATGTGAAATAAGTCCCTCCTTAATTTTACTGCTAATAATAATTTGCTTGTAAAAATGAATCCTCAGCACTGTAAACCTTCAGCTTGGGTCTGTCTTGGTCTGTTACATTGTGAAGGGCAAGTAGTTAAAAGCATAAAGAAGCTTTTCTTAGTGATAGATAATGTGTATGATTTTAGCAGGAGTATATTTTAGAAGCTTGTGAAAAATCAAGGTGATTTTTTACATCTGTGCATTGCTGCATAATTGATATATGTAGAAGCTGAAATTCAAAATAAGCTTCTAGGAGAGCACACATCTGATTTTCCTAAACATTTAAATATATATATCACACCCTCATTTTAAGATGCCGGTTAATGACTTTATGAGCATGTTGGCAGCCAGAGCATTACATGTGGTTTGAGAAATGTGTCTGGATATGCTTGGTAAGCAGTATTGTTCTGACAGTGTACTAAAGGCCATCTTCAATTTGACTGTGCTCTACTTTGTTATGCTGTGAAAGAAAAAGATAATTCAGCAGAGCATTGTGCTGTCGGCTGGAGACGCCACACTTCAGAATACAAATATTACTAGGGATAAATGAATCATTAAAAGAACAGTAGCATAAAATATCTGATGAATGAACTCCAGGAGTCTGTGCTGGAATAAATTTAGCCTTCATGGACAGTGCCATAATATGTGAAATAATAGTATCAGTTCTACATTCAGATGCCAAAAACATTTATGGACCCAGAATAATTGTGAATTACAAGGCTATAAATACATAGAGGGGATTTGGTGATATCATAATAAACCATGAGAAATTCGCTAGGCTGGTTTCTAATGTTACCAGAACCTTGAGATATATTTACAACCTTGTTCACACTCCTGCAGTTTTAGGGGGCAATTCTCCTCTCACAACACGTTCGTCATTCCCATTAGTGCCAAGGGGAGTTATGCGTGTGTGTCATGAGGGGAATAGATCCACACACAATTCAAGGATCCTATAACGAATATCTAGTTTAAGAAAAGGTGGGAAACATTCCCTCTCATCCTCCTCCAAGTTCCCCCACGTCCTGTTCTGCTCCTGTGAATGAGGCTAGTGAAGGGAAAATAGGTAAAGGATGACAAGGTAGCTCCTGTGTTGCTGAACATTTTATCCACAGCTTCATCAATTTTTTCACTTTTTATTACTGAGAAACAAAACAACCAAAGCCCAGATGTTCTAGTCCCAGGTTTCTTTAAAGTGCAGGCTAATGCATTTTAAAAGCCTGTTGTAAATACCCAGGGAAGGCTGCGATCGTCAGCCTGTCCTCCAAAAGGAGACTTCATCATTGTGATACCAGATCCATGCCTGATAAGAACAGTTAATTAAGAACTGGGGCTGAACCTGGCGTGATATTCAAGATCACGTTCAGCTTTCAGCATGTCCCACGTCACCTGTTTGTAATTAAGCCTGGTGTCCCTTGCCTTCCCGAGTGGGGCCGGTGACAGAGTCTGCGCAGGCACTTGGTGCCGTTCACACATCCCGGGGTTAGGTGGGTTCCAGCCCCGAGCTGCAGCGCCCCTTCCCCTCCCAGCGTCTCCCCTGGCAGCTGGGCCGTGTTAGCGGCCTCATCCTTCTCCTAAGTCATCGGCAAAATATGCACGCTCAGCGTGGTGCAGAGCGAGTCTGCTCGGTAGTTCCACATTCCTTAGTGTTGCAGGAGGTCTCTTGACTGACCAAGCTGCAGTCTTCCTGCTCATCCCTCTCCTGGCTGTTCATCCAGGCCTGCTAGGGGGACATTTGTGGTGTTTGCAGTGGGAAGGGTCTGTGGCTTCGTTGGTGTCCTTCTGCGTGGTTCCTGTTCTAGTTTTTGGGTTTGGGTAGACTGACCCTCTATCAGCAGATGAATCACATCCTTGAGATGTATCCTGGACCTTCTGTCCTTGTCAGCTGATGAAACAAAGAGAAGATAATTACAGGACCAAAAAAACAACAACAATGAAGTGGTCAGCAGCGAGAGAAGGGGTCCTTGGTGGCCTTGTAGGTGATTTGTAGGCTTTGGTGTGTCATTGACAGGTCCTCACACAGTTAGTCACTGAGCCTAGATTTGCTTTGATCACTGCCAGTTTATTTCATTGTTTTTCTCTCTTGAATTCGTGCATGTTTTTGCTATGGCAAGGTCATGGGATTATTGATTATTTGTTTTAGTTAATTACTAGTGACTTTAACTTGATATTCTTCGCAGTATCTGTGTGAGCTCTCGTGGCGAACCCAGTAGACAGCGTATAATGCAATCTTCATGCATGTTTTTCTCTTTAATTATTGTAAAACCACAGTCTCCACTTTTCTTTCACGTGGAGTATTTCCAAATTAAAAGCTTTGTGGGATGAAAATTAAATGATAAGTTACTATAAAAATCTCTTTCAAGAATCTTGAATGTTTCAGCTCCATCTTTGTTTTTAGTTTTCTTACTCCCTGAATGACCCTTACTTGTGACAGTGTTTGTTACTATACATTTCCAGTTTTGTTGCACAGAGAAAGTAGATTTAAAAGTCCTTTTACGTTTGTGTTTTTAATCCTCTGTTCAGATACATAAAAATGTGGCCCCATAAGTTCTGTGGTACAGTAAAAAAAAAAAAAAAAATAAACCAACCCAAATAATTTTGGCAGTTCAAACGCAGAAACTAAAAATAATTTAATCTGCAGTGTGAACATAGTTTCATATTTATACTAGCATCTGGCCTCAGGAATTGAATACTCCATTCTTTAAATAGCTTCACTCTGGCTCTTGAATGCTTTGTGACTAGAACATTACCCTACAGTCATACACCTTGTTTACATATTTCTGTTAAAAGGCAAAAGAACTTACAGTACTTCAAAACATTGGTACAAGCTCCCTCCTCCCCTCTCGCCTTGGAAAAGAGAAGTTGAAAAGAAAAAAATGTGAGTGGTCTGAAAGTGCATTTTAAATTTAGTTTTCGCAGTTTGCTGCTGGGTACATATTTTACTGTCATTTGTATGAAAAACTGGAAGAAAAATTATCCTAAGAAAATGTGTGCCTTTCCAGATGCCCAACAGTAGTCAAGCACAAATTTATGTGCACTTTATTTGTCTGTTTGTTTTTAATCTGGCAAGAGTCTTTGTCTTTAAAAACACTTTGCCTAGAGACAGTGGGTCTTTTTTTGTTACCCATATGGTAGAAATAAGGAGTAGGTCCCTGCGAAGGAAAAATATCAGAATACTGTAATAAAAAGGTAACCACTATAAACAGGTGGCTAATGATTAGCTTCCTGCAATCTTTAGGGACAAAGTATCTTTTTATAGTTTTATGATCCTTGCCCAGCCTGACTTGAGGAGGAATTGCATTTTCAGAATTATATATTTGAAACTTCAGCTAAGCTTTACAAATTTAGTAGATCCCTATTTAGTGTCTGTTAGTGAATGTAAGTCCAGCCTGATATTCTTACTGCTATTTTTTCATTCACATGTCTTGAGGTGAACCTAAGAGCAGAAGAGAAAATGTCCCATTTTTAAACCTTAATCCAGAATCCATTCGTATGAGTCACTAAAACAAAATCATAGTGGTTTGGCTAAAAAAGGCCTCATGTCCAAAGGGAACGTTCCTTAAAATGCTGGCACATTTCCCACAGTGTTTCTTGAATGTGTTTTGTATGTTGTCTTTGTGCTATTGTAAAACATCAAAGATTAGATGCTGTAGTTTGGTGTGTGGGGGCTCCTGGTATTTTAGTGGACTGGTCAGCTTGAACAAGGGCAGGGGGCTTGTCCCTTGAGAGGTGCTCATCCCCCTCAGCTGCTTGTGCCACTCCTCCTGTGGAGGAGCCTTCCAGCTCAGGTAGGAAGAGCATTTCTCTTTGTTGTGGTAACTCCTCAGTGCTGCATCATGGGCTTAGGCTTGCTGCTGTGGTGTTCAGAAACACCCTGCAGCTGTGTGAGAGGCAGGGAAATCAGGCCCTGTCTGCCTTTGTGAAAAACTTGGAGAGTAAGTTGTTTTGTTTTTCCTACCCAGCTATTAGAGCCCTCAACAGGAAAGAGCCTCTAGGATGATCATCCCACTTGGGTTTTGGGAGGTCAGTGCTCATTTCTGTAGGTCTCAGACTAGCCTGGGACACTGAGAACGTCAGTACCAAGGCCATACCCCACCACGACTCCCAGCTTTGATCTTCGTGTGATGTAGTGAGGAAGAGGTGGTACAAAGCTGGATAGGAACAGGGGTGAGGATGGCTGGAGACAGCAGTGAGGACAGCTTTTCTACCTTGCCACTGGGTTTTTTGGTGGCTTGGATTTTTTTGTTAGCCTTCCCTGTAGGAAGGGTTGGTGCTCAGTTGTTACTTTATTTTTCAGACCTAGGTCCTCTGACTTGCTTACAGTGAATGCAAGTGGTGCAGGATTTAGCCTTTGGTGATTTCAGATACCATGTGATTCCAAGGCATAAAACATTTGATTTATTGGGTAAAGCCTATTTAATATCTTAAAAGCATAGAGCGGGAGATCAGATGTGAGTACAGCAGCCTTAAAATATATTCCCTGACAACATACTTAAGAATGTTTAGGTCTATATGAAATATACAGGAAATGAGGCCAATTTTGTCCCTGCTATTTTGATGGCAGGCTGCGCAGAAGAGATGGAGAGAGTGTGGACAGGAATTCATGTGTTTGATAAAATGAGCCCAGCATATTTGCACAAATGGAATAGGAGCATTTTTTCACCCTCTGCAGTAGAAACTATTGGTAGTTTCTCTGCCTCTTTGAGAGACTATGACTGATCAGATACATCAGCAAATCCCTGTAAGTTAACATGAAAAGTCATTCCCTCATCTGTGGCTGGTTGTGTATGGTGTTTGCACAGAGCAGTACCTCTTTGCCATTTCTGGTGGCTTGGGGAAGCACAGAGAGCTGATTCTTAACAACCAGAGATGAAGAAAGGCTGCTGTCCTCTATCAGACCCTATTTCCCTCACCACCTTGTAGATGAAGTCAGTCTAACAGTAGGAAAAGGTTTATGTAAATTTACTATGAGAATATTTGTTGTTTCTATGAGAACACTATAAGAATGTGTTGTTTCTAAAACAAAGGATTTTCATGAACAGCAAAGCAGAAAAGCAGTTGCCAGAAGGATTTGTAATGATTTCTGATCATGCTAATGTTTGACCATTGTCTTCTGCTGCAAAATTAAATTTTCTTTTTTTTCCCCAAGAATGTCAGACTGCTTACTGTATGGCTGGTTTTCTTAAAGAAGCACTTAACTTTCTATTTTCTAGGAAAACAATGCAATTAAAGTTCTTATTTGAAGAGGAAGATTGTGCCAGCAGTGCTTGGGAATTGTATTGTCCGGACTGTAAAAAACATATTGAGTGCATTTGTCTGACAGTATTGTTTATACCTTGCTGGGCATGTGGCAAATTTCCTACCTAAAGTCATGTAACATTTCTTGAGCAGCAGGTATTTTTAGTTGGGCAAGTAACAAAAGTTTTGCAAATGTCTGTTTGGGTGGGTAGAAACTTGGAAAATATGCTGTGGTTCAGTTTTCTCTTGTTTTCACAGTGTTTTTGTCACTTATGCTTCTAATGGTTGTAGCATCTGCAGCTGCAGCACAAGCTCTCAGGAACCAATCCCTTGGGCCCAGTCCCACAGTGTCACAGGTGGTAAAAGGAATGCTCCAAGCTCAGTGAGGCTGACAGTGGGGCTGTTGTCATCACTGAAAGTTATCAAGACATGATGGAATGGGGTAGTGATCATAGAAAAAATGGGACTCCAGTTTCCATTTTGGTGCTCCTTTTCCTTCACAGCATGTCTGTATGGATTTCGTGTAGAAAAATTTTGTGTGTGCCTGTTTGAGATCTTTGCCCCAACTATCCATAAGAATTTCTCACCGTGTCCATTTCTCAGTCAGTTCACTGGCCAGATTGCCCAAACCAAAATAGAAAACAAAGCTCCTTGGAGGAGCATTCCCTTTCACCTGATGAAGTTACTCCGGTTCCATGCCAATGACTGCTGACTCCATAGCCAGGAAACCCTCTTATGTGTGATAGCCTGAACATGGGGACCAGATTTATACCAGAGTGGATCCTAAGTTTCGTTTGATGCTAAAATTTCAGCCAGAATTTGTCTTTAGAATGGCTTCAAGCTTTTCTTTTCAAGCAGTTAGTTTACTTACATGGCTGGCGTCAGAAGTGCAGTTGCACATAATAGACTTGATTTTTATTTTCCAGGATCAAAATGTTGAGGTGACAGTCACTGCTAGGCACTCTGAAGCTTAGGCTGTCTGCCATAATGTCTCAGAATTAATGTCCTGGTTTATCATTCCATGTTGCTGGCTGTAATTCCCGTTGAGCTTGGAGACCCAGTGCAGCAGAGCTTAGGTGATGTACTCTTCAGTGTCAGGAATCCACAGAACAGCAAAGAAGAGCAGCTTTTCCAGCATTGTTGCTAGACTTGACTGTGAGATCAGGAGTTTGGGAGAGCATTATTTCAGTCATTGCTTAACTGCCAGAGATAGTCACACTGAATACCTCACTGTGGCACACTCTGGCTTTAGTAAGAAAAGACTGGTTATTTGCCCTTTCCCTTCTAATTGTGTCTTTTCCAGATTTTACTTTCTGGATACTGTCCCTTCCTGTTTTCAAGCTCTATGATATTGCAGGCTTGAATTGCAGGGGGGATTTAGCATCCCCAGGTTTGTCCTCATGCTGGTGCAGGAGGAAGCAGCCCATGGGCCAGGAACAAAATGCTTGGCATCTCTCAGAAATTCCCATCTCACTTGCATCTGGTGTAAGTGCACCCTGCAGTTTATTGAGTTGTTCATCATGAGCACTGTGGTTACTGTGCAGTAACTGTTCTTTTGCATATTCTGTTCTTCCTGGGCATTATAAGAATTAGTGCATCAGTGGAGTACTGATGAGAATGATTAGATGAGAGTGAAATGTTATGGGTCATTAAACAAACAAACAACCCCACCTTCATTTTATTGGAGGTGCCCATAAATCTCATCAGTTTTCTGCTTTACAGCCAGTTGACCAAGGATCTGTGTGAAAGGGTGGGCTGTTAGCTTAAGGCAACTCAGACTGCTTGAAACGGCTGTGAACTACTTTTATAGTTCTACCAGTCTGTTTCATTTCCAGAAAGTGAAAGTTCGAAGTAGGTCCCGAATCTGGTTTCTCACATGTGAGATCATTTTGCTACCCATGACCTAGAAACCAACAATGAACGTGTAAATTACAGACAAGAAGAAAATTCAGAATTGACTGTAAGGTGAATGGAAGTTGAATAATTCCCTGAACTTCAACTGTGAAAAGAAGAAAAGATCACTGAATTCTTAAACAGACTTCAATATGGACAAAGAAAATGTTATTTTAGTATAGATTAAACTCACGACTAAGATATAGAGGGATTAGTGTGTCTGTTTCAGATGTAATTTCATGCCTGAGAATTTACATTGAAGGCAAACTGGTCTGGATCACATTAGCAAAGGCCCTGTTTTGCCGTCAGTTTAATTAAATGGAAACTGCTGGCAAGGAGACCTGAGTAGGTTTGTAGAAGCAATACTGTTTTGTATATTGGAGCAGGAAACTGTCAGGTCTTCCAGTTTGAAAGAGACACAAAAATGAAACCTGTGATTCATTCTTGTTTACAAACTCCCAGCTAGTATACAATGACCTTAGTGATAAATTAGCTGCAATTGCACGGTATATGAGGTGGGCTTTACAATAGCTGCAGACTTCATGGTTATGAAAACCATGACCTTTGACAGGGAGGTTAGAACATCAAGTTTTTCCAAACAGTGCCTAGATCTTCAAAAGTATTTGTATTTCCTTCCCTGTTTCGTGTGAGTAGATTGACAAGATGTGCGGTGGGTGTTCTGTTTGCTCGCTGCAAGATTGTTGTCAGGCAGAAACCCCCCAAAACAAAAAAGCCTGCCCTTCAGGAACATTGATTTATCTGTTAACTGTGTCTGGCATGCTGCCTTTTGGCTTTGATTTCAGAGAGAAACATATTTGGTTACTTTAATAGGCAAAAGCACTGAACCTGACTTGTAGGGGAAAAAATTATTTTCTTTCCCTTTTTCAGTTCTGTTTATTGTATCCTGACGTTCTGTATCGTAATTGTGCAACAGTTCCAAGTTAAAGTAAAGAAAAGTAGAACTGGATGTCAGGCTCCATCAGCCTCATTATTGGAGTGCCAGCTTTTCTGGGTGACTCAGTGGGACTGAAAATGCATGTTTATGCCAGTTAATAACCACCCTGTGACACCAACTCGGGTGATATCAAATGCTTTTTTGTTCTCAAGAATTGTTCACATCACCTATTTATATCTTCTCTTTTTATTTGTGTTTTATTTTTGTCTTAGAAATTTTTGCTGAGCTGGAGTTGACTTTGCTTTTCCCCCCAAATTTGTTTGTTCACCCTTTTTTGCTTCTTTCAGATAAACTGAAAGAGAAGGATGTTTTTTTTCCTGTATTCATTGACCAAGGAAATCCAGGTCTTACCTATTTCCAGCCACTTCTCCAATTTGATGTCACAGTGTGTAAAAGTAAAAGTTGAGAATTTGAGAAAGAAAGTTTTTTAATCATGTTACAGTAATTGTATAATTTATTCTGTATGTATACACAAACATTAGGTGATTACACAGACATATGCTGATGACTACACAGTCATCTCCAGTGAAACTGCACGTATCTCTGTGTGTGTACACGCAACTGTATGTGCTGCTGAGCTCCAGTACTCATAAAGCACTTGGCCAGAAGAGTGTATTTTTGAAAGACTTAACATTCTTCTCATAAGTATCAGAAGTAATAAAATACGTAGTTCGAGACCTACAAAGATCAAAAGAGAAAGAAGGAAGAAAGAGTTTAGAAAAAACCCCTGTAATAGCAGCAAGAGAAACAGAACAAGGAGATTGCTGGGAGACTTCTGTCCCTGTGAATGCAATGGTTTTTTTTCAGGGAAGCTGTAGGAGGAATCCATGTTTTAATACTAAGTTCAGTCATGCTGTAGCCCAGTGCCTCCAGTGAGCATGAAGCTCTGCATGGCTGCAAGGTAGGTGGAGACGAGATTTGGAGGACGCTTGCGTAACTGTAGGTGAGGGAAGAAACTCTTCAGCCTCCATCAGTGCTTTTGCCCCTCCCAGTAACAGGATGCAGTGCATCCCAGAGCACTTCCTGGTGTTTTCCTGTGCTGTGGGGAGGGCAGGTGTGCTCACCTCTGCCTGGTCCTCTGCCTTGGCTGGGCAATGATCTCCTGAGGCCCAGCGCCCAATGGCAGTTGCTTAGCAATAATTAAAAATAAACCAACAAGAAGCAAACTCTTTTCACATCCAGGGGCCATCCATCAAAGCTGATCCCCAGCTCTTGCTTCTATATCCTGGGGTAGAAAAAGAGAAGAAAGGGTCGGTTAGTTTTGATCCTGACTGTGGTGAGGTAAGAAGTGCAGAGAGGCTGGGGAGGAGTTAGTGAATTATTTTGTGTGGATAAGTAGCAAAATACCTAACAAGCTGGGACAGTAAGTGCTCAGTTGGCTTTGCTTCCACAGCAAGGAGGGACTTCAGCCGTCTCCCCCCAGAGCTTCTAGCAGGACAGGCTGCCCCAGCAGTGATGGCCAATGCTGAGCCCTTGAGCCCCTGTTGCACCAGGTGTTTGGCTGGCTGTGGGGTGCTCGAGTTGCTTTGTCTGTTCCAGCCTGGCTCCCCGTTACCCTGGTCCCAATGGCTGCAATGCAGGCACAGCCTTCCTACTATGGAATTGCAGGATTCCTCAGTGGAGCTCTGCCAGTTGTGTTGAAAAGCTGTAAGGACGCAAAGTCTTTCTGGAGGTGGTGCCTTTCAAGGCAACTAGAAAGGAGAAAAGACTCTCCCAGTTGAAGTGGTGGTAAGACTCAAAGCTGGTAAAAAATTTCAGTCTTGAGAAAGTAAAATGAAATTCTTTAGCAGCTAGTTTATTTTAGTTTTTCTTTTCCTGTTCTGCATTGTGACAGAACTTCAAATAATTATGTTGATTTATGATTACAGGTATTTTAAAGCTGTAGTATGCTGAAACAAAGCAATGCCAGCTTATTGTTTCTGGCCCTATCCAATTATACAATTGAGTTTAGGCATGTAATATTGTTACAACAGAAATATCCATCATGATGGATTGAATTTCATGAAGTACAACACAAGAATATTTATAGCTCCATTCTTAAAGCTACTTTTGAGTCAAAATATGCCTCCTTGGTATGGCTTTTCAAAACAGGAGAAAACCTGAAACTTCTCTCAGTCTAGCCCCAAACCTACCACAACCCATTGCGCACACAGGAAGAGGGGTGTAGGTTGATGATAAGCAGAAAATGATAGAATAGAGTAATTATTTCCACTAGAAAATGAGGATCCGGCATTATTTGTACAGTAACACAAAGTCATTATTTGGCTATGCCACTGTAATGAAACAATAAAGATAATACCTAATCTAAGTATCAATTCTGAAGAGACTTCTTGCTGTCCCTGTACCATGTTAACTATTGAAACAAATTTGAATTGCTGGTCTGGTTTCCCACTGTTTTTTAGCAAGCGCAGTGGGCAAAACCTCCCCTCCTCCCATCTGTGTTTAAATGTAGACCTTTGGCATTCCAGAAATCTGACCTTGTTTGTAGGGAATGGCTCATTTTTCTATAATGTAATATGAAGCACTCTTGTGTTTTGATTCCATGAACTAGAGAGTTTAATGTTCCAGCTTGCCATGATAAGGATATGATCTGGTTGAGATAGAAACACTAAAGGAAATTAGCTATTGTACTATTCTTTAACATATTGTTTGCCTAGCAGTTTCATTTGGAATCATTTGGAGTAATCTTGGAGTACCTTTTTAAAGGATTCTTTTATTTTTTCTGTTTCTTTTTCATTCCTATTTTTCTTTCTTTTTTTCTTCTTTTTTTTTTTTTGTTATGTTGTTGGCCCGGATAAAAAGTGAGGCTTTAAGATATTTCTCCTAAAATAAATGTGAGGCCGCCTCATTTATAGTCAGCATGCCTTGATTACTTGCAGACATGCTGGAAATTTACATGCGCTTTTCTCCATTATAAAACACTGATCTGTTCAGATCATTAGCTCCCTCATGACTAGAGTTTGGCAGCAAGCCAAGGCAGGCTAAATCTGTAGCTGTAAATCGTGAGTTGAAATAGCAGAAAGTGGATTTGTAACTTAAAAAGTGTAAACAGTTTGGAAAATGAAGTAATTTTAGAGTATGATTGATTGCCTTAAGATTGTACTTTAAATTAGCCCAGGGTCTCCACTGCAGATATAGGCACTAACTGCTCATTATATATTTTCACTTTTCTTTGGAACAATAGCATTGTTGGTAGGCTTTGAAACAATGTATGCTTCTCCTGGAGTGACCTTTGAGGAAATGAATAGTTTTATTGTGTGTCCATTACTTTGCCTGAAACAACATTTTTGAGTTATTAATTTGCTGTGGTCTATAAATAAAGAAATCAAAATGCAAAGCAGCTGTATTATGCTGCATATAGCTCATCAAACTTGTGCTTAAACATCACCATTTGAGATTGATAATGCACTGCATAAATAATTTTTTTTTTCGCCCTCTGAAAAATAAGTAATGTTTTGCCTAGCCTGTAGTTCCTGGAGATTGGTCCTTGAATCCCATAGAAACAAAATTTATTATTTTTAGCACAAAGAATTGGTAAATGTTCTGGGGGGGCTGGTACGCTGCATTCACTCTTTCAAGGACCCTGTTTCGCTTAATTGTGTGTCCATGGGATATGGGGCTGCGGGCTGAAAGGGAAGGAGTCATTGAAAGGCACGTTCAGGAATGTGGAAAACGTGTGCTAGATTTGGAGTGTTAAAAGTTTAGGGCATCATCTGCCCAGCTCTGTGTGCACTGGTTGAGAGCAGTGAGTAGTGGGTGATGCACAGCCTGGTGATGGAGGAATGTAAATGCCGTGTAATATCTGGTGTCTTGTGAGCTCTGGCTGTTGGCAAATGGTGGCTGAACCATTTGCTGCTCTTTCCCAAAGAGATACAAAACCCATTGATAATGTTCCTGCCTACCCAGGGTATCTGAAGTCACAAAGGTCTCCAGTGTGGAACACCACCTCAGTGTAACTTTGTGGGTGTGGGCCATAATTTACATGTATGTGCTAAGAATATAGATTGTGTGCAGCCAGGACTGCTTGCTTTGACCGTGCTAGAAATTGGAAATGTAAAGCTATTAAACTGACATTAGTGGTGGTTACAAATCTCAATAAATAGCTCTGACTCCTTGAAGAGAATATATAATAAAAACTCTTACAATTTTGTATCAGTGTTTTTCATCTCTCTCCTTGTCCTAGATTTGGTACCTAGCATTCAGCAGATACACAGCTCTGTTTTGTTGTTCTTCCGGAAACTCCTTTCCCAGATAAATTTTTTTCCCAGTGTTATCACCCCTCCTTGATCTTCTTTCCTTTCTCCCTCCACGTTTGAAATGAAGATTTTGTGCTTGTGAAAGAGGTATGGCTGAGAGGTGTGAGCACAGGTCTGGGAGCCAGGACCTGCTGAGTGCTGAGCTCAGTGACTCATTCAGTGGCCTTAAGCAAGTCAGAACATCTCTGATGAGGTTATTTCATATGTAAAACAGGGGAAATAATACTTATCTGTCTACCTGCCTCATAGGAATACCCTGAGGACTAATTAGCGTCCATTAAATGCTTTGAAATAGACAGTGCTATCTATTATTAGAGCAGGTTCCAGACTAGTAGATAGTGTGTCAGGATTGTTTCCTACTTGGGAGCCTTCCTCTCTGCTGGGTGTGGGACCAAAGCCCATCGGAAGCAAAGCTCTAGCCACCTGGTGTTTTCTAGAAGATTGGCAGGGTTCTGCCAGGCCCTTCCTAGGCGGATTCACTGGAGACTTGACGCTCTCATTGAAAACTTGGAAAGAGAGTTTGCCTAGAGAAAAGAGTGGGAGGATACTTGCTTATTCTCCTCAGCTCATAGGCATAACTTGTCCTGAAATCCTTTCTCACCCTGCCTCCACCTGAGGCCTTTTCAGATATTTCAGGTAGCACAGCTTCTCCTCTTTCCAGCGATGGTTTCCTGATCCTGCAGAAGAGGAAGAGAAATTGTGTATTAGTTCTCAGGAGGAGCATGGGGCTGGGTTGGTATGTTCCCATCCCAGGGAGCCCTTTCTTATTCAAAAAGCCATTCCTCTTTCTTGAAGAGCAAATGCTTATAATTCTTTCCCTTCACTGGATAACAGACTCCTCTGCAAAGTCCTTAAAAGGCAAAATCTAATTTTGGGTATAGGATACTAAACTCTGCAGGTGTGTGTCTGCTGAAGTCTGGGAGTCTTTTCATCATCATAACAAGGAGGGCTGTCATCTGACCGGCAGCTCCTTTTGTTCTCTGGTGCATCTTCTCTCACTGTATACTTTTGTACCTCTCTTAGAGATGCCGTAATAATCTAGTTCAAAGAACCCAGCCCTGTTCTCACTGAAGCCCACAAGCCTGGTCTTTCTACCAGTGAGACTAGGACTCAGTCCAAATTAACTGGAGAGAAGCTTTATTTCTCTCCATTTGTTCCTCATGCGTCTCTCAGGCCATGAGTAATTTGCAATGAGACGGGAAAGCCTGTGTGAAATTTTCCTTGGGAATTTTCTCCATTTTAATAACATTAATGAAATTGCTTAACACTTCATCAGCTTTTTCAGTGTGTATTGCTGGGATTTTGGTGCTTTCTGCTTTTTCTTCAGGACCAGAATGTGCTTGCCTTAGAAATGGGACTGAGGGCTCATAAGAGCATTTGGACCTATGGTTGAACCTTAGTCCTGCAGAAACTTTTTGGCACAGGTATCAGTAGATACCATTTGGAGGAGATTCTTTGCCCATCCTCTTGAAGGGATCAGAAGCGATTGTCCCACAAGCTCTCACATGCCTGCGACTAATTCTTTCTCCACAGAAACGAGGTTTTGCCCCAGAAAGACCTAATGATATGACCTTGGTCACACAGGAAGGCCCTGGCATTGCTGAACTCCACCTCAGTTGCTTTGTTTGTCTAATCCTGCATATCGCTCAGTTTTTGGTCCTTGTAGCCTGGATGGGGGAGTAAGTTAGCTCCCTTTTCTTTTAGACCTTCTTCCTATTACTCCTTTTCAGCTCCAGTCCACTTTGTGGTGATGCAGAATAGGATTAAATGTGCAACCACAGACTTATGAGCAGCCACAGACTTACTCACATACCTGTAACAGCTTTTAAAGCTACACTTGAGTTGTTTTTCAGAGCAACAATTTGGGGGTTATTTGGTGCAACACAAGAAGTTCAGTTAGGAGGTGAGAGTTCCCAGGTAGCTGGGAAAGTGTGGTACAGGGCAGTTGGGTCAGTGGCCTGGAGTTTGCCAACTCCCTTCTGGCCTTTCCTTATCACAGTTGTCATGTTTAGTTTCATCTCTTCACTGGGAAGGAGGGGAACCTGAGTAAGGTTCTTTTGGAGAACAGGTATATGCTACATTGGGATGAGATAGAGGACAGCAAATTCTTGGAAAAGTGTACGACACTACCATTTTTGTAATTGCCTTTTTTTTTTTTTTTTTGAAAGAAGTGGCATCTTGTTTCTAATTCCAATTCTGTGCCACTCCTGGATTTAAGCATTATTACACTGCAGATGATAACACAAGTTTATCTGTAAAATTCTTTAACTGTGGTTTTTGTTTCCTAGCTTGACTTCTTTTTCTCTTCTTGTCTTTGATTGGCTTCCAAAAAAGTTATTAACATGTTGCAAAACAAATACAAGGGGCCACTGAAGCTTATTAAAAATGGTTTCTTTTGTTCATATCTGGCAGTTGACAAATTGTCTTGTGCTCTATCTTATCTGCTCCCGTGTGAAAGGTTACATGAGAAAATGGCTGCAAATAAATTGCTATTGAATGTTGTTGAAGACTAAGCATACAGCTTCTCTATTAAGGACCTCTTTTAAAGCTCTCTATTCAGACTCCCCCCTGCATGTCTCTCTAACACTTGTCTGTTATATTATGTTTGGCACAGAAGGAAACATTAAATAGAAAAGCAACGTCTGACTGTGGTGTTTCTAGACCCTATTATCCCTCTGTCAAATGTCCACATGAGAAAGGTACAATTTTTGTCTATATTGATGATGATTTCTGAAGGTTTTACTAACTGTCTTCGTAGTGAAATTCTAGAAACAAATGAAATTGAAAAGCATATTTTTACAGCTTTGGAAATCTTACTTAAATCAGTGTAATGAGACGCACTCAGTAAAATGTAATTATTCTCACTTCTCCATGTGTCAAAGAAATCAGCAGTATGGTTAGGGAGCGGAGGGTTACAGTGAGCTTGTTATTTTTATACAGAGCCAGATACTGCTTGTGTGTAGTAAATTGTAAATAGTAGATAATGCAGTTTTTATGTGTATTAAATACCCTGCAAGAATTAACAGGGTTGTTACTTCATTAAGGGTTTCAAAGAGGGCATAAACGTCAAAAGCAGGGCTTGACTGTTTAAATCACTGGACCATTTCCACCCTCCACCCCTGGTGTCGCAGCTCTGGGACCGGCAGCTTCTGCCGTTGCTATTTTGAGGAGGGCGCAGTTCCTCCGAATTTTCAGAATGATAGTGAAAGAGCCCCGTGTGAGACACCAAAATAAGGCTTTGACTCATACTTCTGGGTGCAGTGGAAAATGAAGGCGGTTGATTCTGCCGCATGGAAGAGGTGGTGAATCAGTCCCTTATAAGTAAGGCTGCGTTTCCTTGTCTCTCATTTATGTTTGAATGGTGTGCGGAGGTGAAAGAGAGAGGAGATGACAGAAGACCTGGTTAGTCTGATATTAAACCCAGTAACTCAGTTTAACTCTCAGCGACTTTCCACTTCTCTGCAGTTTTTCATGCTATAAGATTTTTCCACACAACTATGGATTTGTCATGGGCCTCTTCAGGACAGAAGGCAAATAACAGACCATGAGTTTAAAATTCATCAGTCCAGAGAATATTTTAAGGAAAAAACAGTTCAGTCCTGAGCAGTGGGTTGGGGAATCTGTTATGTCTTTGAGCTCGTTGTTCCAGTGGTTAATTATCATTGCTGTAAAAATGTGTGCCCCTCTCTTGCCAGGGGCTCTAGTTGCATGTTTCTCTGTGAGAGTAGAGTTTTTCATTCTCCGGTATCTTCTCCGTACAGGGCTACACTTCAGAAAGGGGGACCAAGACACATGATCATAGAAATAATACTAACAATACAGAGGATGAGAAGGTGTTGTAGGGAAAGTTAGTCGATATGACCCCCCTCCCCCCCAAAGGTGCTGTAGGGAATGTGTAACTTAAACCTCAGTAGCAGTACTAGTGTTTGTAGCATAACCCCTTGCTCAAGTATTTGCAGGATCAGGCTTTATGTGTAAGTACTGAAGCGTAGTTCAGTGGTGTGTTGGATGGTGTTCAGAGATTGCTGAAAACGGTGCATTAAATAGCACTTTGAATTGCAAAGTGCTGGTTCAGTTTTGTCTATGAGAATGATAACACTTATTATCTGATTGTTCCCTGTGCAAATCTCACCTCAGGAAAAATTAAATTATGTTTGAATTCAGCTAAAGCAAAGTATATCATTATTTTCTTTCGTTATTAAAAGGGATTTTTACTGTTTGTTTGTTAAAACTGAAGCAGCTGCCATGTTAGAGCCTTAGCTGATTTAAAAGCAAATACAGAGGCAGAGCCATTTACAGTACAATTGGCTTGTTTAATGTGATTTAATTCCTCTTGTTGGCTTCGTCATATTACCAAATTATGTTTTCAGCTCCCCTCCCCTTTTTAATTCTTTCTTCTTTTTGTTATCAGCAGAATTGAAGCTGCTTATCAGTAACCACGACAACCAGGATAAATACTTGTTTTAAAGCTGATGCACATTCAACCTGAATGGTCCACATGACCCAGAACATTCAAGAGGACAGGCAGCATGTGCTCCCTTCTACAGTCAATCTCCCCCTTCCCCCATCTCCATCTGCTTTAGAAAGCTAATAGGGCAGTTTAAAAACCTTTTATATCGGAGCAGTTTTCCGTAGCCATCCATGGCTATTTGGACATGGACTGGCCCATGCCTGTGACATGAGGAGTACGGAGAGAAGGCAGTTTTGGGAGGCAGGGAGACAATTTCACAGCCACATCCCCAGCACTGGCTTGCTTTTCTCGTGCTCTTCCAGCTGTTGTCACCTGTGTTGGGCAGGAGGGTGAGCTGCTGCTCTGCCAGCCCTTCGTGAGGGGGAAGATAATCCCGGCTGAGCAGCAGCTAAATAAAATGAAGGAGTGACTGGAATTGTATGGGACAGGGGAAATGGTTGTGGTAGGAGAGAAGCCTCAGCACAGACCCACCTGGTCCATGCCCCATGTGGTGGAGTCAGACAGGCTGGCTGGAGTGGCCAGAGACAGTCACTTCCCTTTTGAGGAAACTTAGGGATCTCCCACTTACCCAGAAATTTCCCAACAAGAATTTCTGCCTGGCCTCTTAGCTCTCTCCCTTGCTCTGTAAGTTGCTTGGTGCTGTAGAATAAATCCTTTAAGCTCTCTCTGTCTCAGTTTCTCTCTCTGTGTAATGGGGATAATAATTTTTACTCATCTCCATAAAGCAGTTTGAGGCCTGTGGAAGGAAGGGTTATATAAAAGCTGGAAATGACGATTGTCAGTCACTCTTCTTTTGAGTCTAGAAACACCTCATAAGGTTTATGAGGCACTTCCTAAGGTACAGGAGGATCCTGGGAGTGCAAGGTTGGAGCTGCAGTTACAAGGAGCTGAATGTAACGATCAGGGTCCGAAAAATGATGTGGAATGTCTGGTTGGAAACTTTTTCAGTATTAAATTTTTTTCATCTTCTTCAAAAATTGGATTTAGGATTTGAATTTCAAGTGATTTAACAAGATAAATTCTATAGAAGATTTGATTATATGGACATACTGTCAGTCATAGATGAACATACTTGGGTTTGTCCCCATTAAGTAGGAGTAGAACAACTCTGATACAAGTAACTGAGTGTAAAATATTCTTCAACTATGTGCTTTGAGTACGTATTAGATGGTGCTGTCTTTTTTTCTTTTTTTTTAATGACTGTGTTGCTGTTCAGTTGAACAGTAGTTTCAATCTCCAGTAGATTTGTAAGTATTCTCTTTCTTTCAAATGTTAAACTAATCTTAGGAATTCTTTGAAAGGCTGATGCTCTGCTGGCACTGTGACAGAAAACGGAGGGCTGGGGAAGTGGCACGAAATTCTGAGAATTAGCTCTGTCTCCTCCTTAAAAGGGGAGAAATATCTGACACATGCAGAAAAGGCTGCACATTTTATTCTCGATATTGGCAGAAATGACTTTTGCCTTTTGATCAGTTTAAAAGCAGAATCAGGCAGGCAAACGTCCATGTCAGAATTACAGGCAACTTGTTAACATCATCATTATCTGGTAAACATAAATGTAATCACTGTGTTCGTATCCTGCAACATGTTGCCTTTGTTCTTGATTGCATTAGCATTCAAATAGAGGGGGGTTCTCAAAGCAAGGATGAGTAGCACGGGTCCTGCCAACAAAGAGGTATCCCTGTTGTGTCAATAATTTACCCAAATTTATTTAAAACCAAAACCACATATTTCCTGTCCCATCTCATGTGGCTAAATCATTACTGTATTTGCATTTATCTGTGAGAGAAATACGATTCTTAGATTAATATTTTTAGGTCTTGTGATTAATTAGCCAGCTGAGGCACACCAAGTGGCTTTAGTAGAGCGAATAAAGACCGTGGGAATGAAAAGGCAGAGGGATTGGAAGAGCTGTGTTTGAGAAGTCTTCCCTAACCACTGGAGAGAGTGGATCTGTGTGCTAGAGCATGCCTTGTGATAGTGATGCAGCTACCTGAACTCCTCAGCTGTTGCTCCTAGTCCACAGCAGATTCCTGCTGTGGGGCGCAGATTCCCTCTGTGGTTCTTAGCCTTGTATCTGCGCAAAGAATTCGGTGTGAGAACTGGTCAGGCAAGGAGCCAGGCATAATCCTCCCGTGGAGGTTGTTTCACTGGGAGAGCTATCCTTTCCCACACAGGAGTACCCAGAGGTGTAGGTGATGATTGTCATTGCTTCCTAGCCACCTGCAGTTATCTGGGAAGTTTGGAGGTGTTTGGCAGGTTGTAGCTGGACTGTGATATGGGAAAGGTGTTCTCATTACATCATTGCTCTTAAAGATTGCTCTTAAAGATTTTGAGGTTGTAAAGACCCAGTTTCTTATTCCTCCTTATGGTTACTCTTTCATTGTTCTGCCTTTCTGTTGCTTTTGGACCTTTTGAGAGGTTCAGGGTTTTTCGGTAGTTGTGTGGTAAGTTCATTTCTATCTGTTAAAAACTGCTCTCTCTCTTTGGGTTTTTATTAGAACAGGCAGCTCTGATCTGTGGAGAGCCTATCTGACCTGGAGTCATTGGTTCTGAAGGGTCAGCTATGCATCTTTGCTTCATCTAAACCTGTGTTCTCATGCCATACTGCAGAAAGTCATTGCCAGAGTAGAACAAGAGAAGGAGAACTAGATCTTAGGAGCTGGAGGATGTTGGGAGGTCAGTGACACCTGAACACTGCCCTGCAATAGTCAGGAGATCTCCCATCTTGGGGGTCATAGCTGTGCTCATTCAACACTGCTAACCTTGCCATTCCCAGTCCCTCCAGACATCCAGATGCATCCTCCATTACCTCTGTATCTCCTGCATGTTGATGGTAATGGTCAAAACCATGCATACAAGCAATGATAAACTAATTATGATATGTTAATCCTCTGGGAGACCCCCTTAGTAACTGAGGCTAATGAAAGAAGGCAGAGGAGCAAGGGCACTGTGCGGGAGAGGAGCCTGATGGACAGAGCCCTGCAACTTCCTTCATTTTCTCACTGTATTCCAAATAACTCCCTTGCTCAATTTGCTACCCACACACCAAAGCATTGTCCCATTTTATCTGGTTCCCCTGATACTTCCATTGCTTATCTTATGAAGATCTGTGTCAACATTTATCAAAACAAATGGCAAGCCTGGGACCTTTTAAGTAGTTTTTTTAGTTAATAAAACCAATCTTCTACTTCTGTTATGTTAAAAGTACATTATCTTTTTATTACAAACTCTCTACAGCTCTGTCTGTTTTCCTTCTTGGCAATTTCATGACTGCTCCAGTTGATTGCTGTATGGAGAATTACAAAATCATTAAGGGTGGGGTTTTACCAGCTGACTTACAGTACAAGCCATTTCTCAAAATAACCACAACAGTGCAATACTGATGTGTAATTTACGTCACAGTATGTTTTTATGAAATAGTTTGTGGCTTATTCATTTAGATTAGAACTGAATATCTCTTCTCTCTCTTTTTAATCAAGCCTGCTTTTTTTCCTTCTTCTTTTTTTTTTTTTTTTTTTGTACTTTTTAATATTTTCCACTCCAAGGCTTGGCTTGCCTCCAACTTACCAGCTACACTGAGGAGGAAAAAATTGATTTTTTTTTTTCTTTTTTTTTCCTTTGCCTGCAGTTTAACTGCAAATGTGTTTCCCCCTTTGATGTGTACATGTGTGTTAACTGCCTCAGTTAAGAGATGGTAGATTTGTGGTAGAATATAGTGCACAAAGGTAGAGCAGAGAATTGATAAGAGATGTAAAAGTTTGGAATTTCAAACCATACCAAGCGAGTGTTTTCATTTAGCCTCCTGCTCTGGTACATTTCCTTTTTAAAAATTACTTTTCTGTATAGTGTCTTGTAATTAGAACAGGAAATCATTGAGTAACTGTAAGAAGAAAAAGAGCACTTAAACTGCAAAGAAATTTACCTTCTGAGAAATTATATTCACCTTTTTTTTTCCTTTAATTCTTTTTTTCTTCCCGTCACATTACTGGGTTGTTAATGATAGTAACAGATGCACAGACCCTTATCTGTGTCATTGTTCTGCTTGTATTTTCTGGAGGGGGGGGGGAAATTCATTTTCAGTAATACAAAAAATGAATGGACAGAAAATGGGAAAAGCCTAATTACAAAAAATATTCTGTGTCACAACAGAGTAGCAATTAAATTGAAACTTCAATATAATTATCAATAACAGTCGAGCCTGGAAGGGTGCCAGGCGCGTAAAGTTGGTGCTCAGCCTTTATGTGGTTGCTAGGAGCACGGCAAAAAGTATAAAGCTTAGAGAAAGGAATGTCTAATGTAATAAAGTAACAGAAGGTAGCATAAATCATTGTGAGAGCAGTTCATATTGACATTATTTTACTTAAATTGGGTCGAAACTAGACATTTAGTCTTACAAGAGGCACAAATTCATATTTCTTCTGCAGGAATAACTCTGTGCTTTCTGGGAAGAAGTGGAGTGTGCTTTCATAGCACCAGCCTCATACATATTTGGAATCTTTTAAGCAAAAATCTTTAAATGTTTGTTTCTGTTGGCATCCAAATGCATTTGCACTAATACGATTAAAAGAACTAAAGGGCAAAATACTTGGCAGCTTTTGCAGTTGAGGTAATTAGGTACAGGAAGGAACATGCATAGTTTTTCCATCAAGCTCTATAAAATCCTGGTGTGAAGGTCTTTTTGAAGAAAAAAAATGCTTACTGATGTTGAGGGTAGATTATAGCAGTTAGCAATAACATTATAGGCTGGTGTTTCTGAAATAAGCAAACAAAAAACATGTTACAGTTTTGTATTTCTCTGCTCTCTGTAAATAGTTCTGGCTCTAGATGGATTTGTTAAGAATTCGGGCTTTTAACAGGCTTTATTTTTTTTTCTTTTGGGGCATTTAATTGTCTTTCCTTACATATTAAAAATGGTTGTGCTGATTTGAAAAGTCAGTTCCTGCATAGATTCATTGTGTTTGGCATTTCATGCATCTCTTACTTACAAAGACAACTTGAAGAACATGTAATCCAACATAAATGCCAGGCTGTGCCAAATCCCAGCTCTCTTTACCCCTCACAAAGGGAACTGTTGGATTACATTTATGCATATATAGGCAGTGCTCAGAAGGCAGGGGTGGAACCTTGCTTCCTAATTACAGTTT
The DNA here is from genome assembly GCA_013398175.1 of Climacteris rufus. Classification (NCBI taxonomy): domain Eukaryota; kingdom Metazoa; phylum Chordata; class Aves; order Passeriformes; family Climacteridae; genus Climacteris; species Climacteris rufus. The sequence goes on along the minus strand of VZRZ01002100.1, from coordinate 161,790 downwards.
CTCTGTTTTCAGCCCTGAAATATAAAAATAAATGAAAAGTTGACATTGGAGGGGGTTATTAAACCACACAATTATGATATAAGCATAGGATTAGAGTAATTTCAGTTGAGCCTTACAAGCAGAATACTGTAGGTATTATCTTTTACCATGTTCTGTCTGTTGCAGCTAAAATGAGATTCAGAAACACAGCGTCTTGGTTTCCTAATATCTCAGTTGTATGTTTTTAGAAATCATGTTGTTTTTCTTAATTTTAATGGAATGTGATCCCTGTTTTGAGCTCTGCTTCTCCTAAGAGTAAACTCTTTCTAATTGTATTTTTGAAAAATACTCAGCAATATTCACTAAGCCCACTGTTAAATGGCATGTGTTAGATTTTGATAGAAGAAAGAAATAGTTCTTCTTTGGGCTTGCATTTTATTAGGGATTGGTCTGCTTTGATTTCTCTTTTCTCATGTGGGCGTGGTTGAGGAAAAATCTTTGTTCCAGGAACACTGTGTTTGTCTTTCACTAAACAAATCTTCAGTTTATTCAGCCTTTGTTCATTCTTAGATGTATCTATTGAACCTGGAGTGAAGAAAGAAAGGAAACAAATGCATCATAAAGTACTCATTAGAGTTGCACAAGCATTTATGGAAGTGATCCTGTAAAAAATGACTTGGTTTTAATTTATGCCAGGGGGTTTGAGTTAAGTCGTCAGTTGTCAGGGGTACAAAGTTTGTGTAATTCTGCATGGGGACTTACAGCACATTTGTCTAGAAACTAATGGTTTACTACAAAGGCACGTGGGACATACATTTATATACACCCTGTTTAAAAAGCTGACCACATCCTGGCATAAGAAAAGTGCTGTCAGATCGACAGATTCAGCTCGCCGCTATCTACACAAAGGTATAAAGTAGTAATAACTGTCAGGCAGGCGTACGTGAAACTCTCGAAGGAGCTAAAGGACGGATCATGTGCTTGTTAATTCCTTGAACAGTTTTCCTGATCTGATTTTGAGAGTTTCCTAATAAAGAAGAGAGAGCCTTATTCCCAGGAGCAATTGGCTCAATCGTGCTGTTGTGTAGGCTTATGGGATACTTGTTGAAACAAAGAAAAGCATGACCACATCCTTATTGACCAAAAGAGGTTTCAGGGCCATCAATTTTATTTTGTTAGAAAAGTAATGTCAATGCTGTTTACCAAAATGCATAACTCTTACTTTTTTTTTCCTTGTTTTTTTTAAACCCAAATCTTGTTATCTCCTCACCTATGGCAGGACATGGTGAGAGTTGTGAGTTTTTAAAAGTGAGGACTTTCAGGATCTGTGCTTGTAAAGACGGTACTTCGCAAGTCCGTCTGCTCTCTTGATTTTTTTTTTACAGCATTGCATTCATCTGCAGTGATGACATTCTAGGTGATATATCTGCTTCCAGAGACTTCTTAAAATTTAGCCTTTCATGTGTCAACATTTCCATTGCCTCTCGTGAATCTAGATGAGTTGTGCCATCGTATTTAGTTGGAGAGAACTGATCTGACATTTCTTCCAATGTCTGAAATGATTTTTACTTTAAGTGTGAGAATGATGATGTCAGTATTGGTAATGGGATTAAATAGTAGACCTTCTGTCTCTGGCAAAAGAAGTAGCTGAGTTATTCAGTAATCAGAGTAGAGCAGAAAATGTGAAGTGAATGCTCTTGCTTTGTCTTCATTGGCATGCATGGAGAGCCATGTTCAGTTATGTACCTGAGGAGATAAATGAGCATAAAAAGAAGTGCTGTTAAGTACTGGCTACATACCTACTAATTTCTCATTTTTGCATCCCTACTTGAGTTTTTTTTCTCTTAGGTTTCCTCTGGGTTATATGATGACACTTTTTTATGATATTTCAAAATCTGCCACCTTCATATGTAATATCTAAACTGTGAAGGAACTGAAAGGTCTGAGCTCTAGGTGGTTTTGTATTTTGAGTTCAACAACACAAGCTGTTTGAAAATTCATTTGCTTGTTGTGCTCTGTAGGAGTTTTATGGAGTCCTGCTGCATTTGCAGTTAATGTGAGGAAAGTTGCTTCCACCTGTTGGGGTTTAGCATTGATGACCAGGTCAGATCAGCCCACCTCCCTGGCCCAGGGGCCCTTTGGTAGTTGCCAGTGTCATGTACTTCAAAGGAGAGTTAATAGCTCTATGCTCTGAGGCTTGTATATTATTATTTTTAAAAGATGTTAGCTGATGTAAACATGAGTGCAGTAAAGCTGTATGGGGAACTGAGTAAAAATTACAGATAATATTTCTATCGAAGCAGCCAAGTTGGCAAAATACGGAGAACACTGATTCAGGCCCTTGGGCAGCTTCTGCAGAGCAGTGTTCTCTTGCTCATCCAGGTAGGCTTTGTGAGTAAGCATGGGAGAACTGAAAAGAAAGGCAGAAAATAAGCTGTTTTAATAAACTTTCTTTGAATTTCTGTTTTCAACATTTATTTCCAAACCTACTGTGCTATACAGGATAGGTCTTGAGAAAAGACTGAATTTGGGGGTTTTCTGAAATACTTGAGTTACACCTTGTTTTGTATTTTTCTGACACACTAAGAGGAATTTTTTTTTCTGTTCTTCCAGGTGAGGATGATGAAGATTCAAACCTGTTAATTCTCAGCTACCCACAGTACTGTCGCTATCGTTCCATGCTAAAGCGCATCCAGGACAAGCCTTCTTCAATACTAACAGACCAGTTTGTTTTAGCCCTTGGAGGCATTGCAGTAACAAGCAAGAACCCCCAAATCTTCTATTGTCGGGATACCTTTGATCATCCTACCCTAATAGAAAATGAAAGTATATGTGATGAGTTTGGTAAGTCCCATTACAGCTATTTTCTTTTTCTCACAAGTAAACATGTTTCTTTTTAAGTGTCCACTGATTTCCAAAGAAAAGATGTGATTTCTCTGAAGTGAACCCATGCTATTTGTGATGGAAATGTTAAGTACCAAATATGCTCTTTCTTCTGTGAGACTGAAGGCTTCTAGCCCCTGGTGATCTCAGTGTTGCAACTTGAGTTTATCACTATCAAAGATACTGTTACTTAGTAGACTGTGTAGCACAGTGACTGGGTAGGAGTGAAATGATACCTCACCTGAGTTTGAAGTTCATCTGCCTTAACCATTCTCCTATAGCCTGTGTGTTTACAGGAGCTTTACGGTGTGTGTTAGTTTTTTTCCAAGATGTTGTTGGTGCAGTATGCTAAAAAATGCAAAATAGGAGAGAGTCCTGGCACACCCCATTGCTGTTGCAGAGCACTCGGCAGCCGTGCTCCCAGGGCCCTGTACCAGTGTCAGCTGTAGCTGCTGTGTTTCTTGCTGTCTTGTAATGTGGGATTTTTCAGCAAGGGCTTTGCCAGTGCCAGTTTTTGATTTTATGAGTGCAGAGGTACTTCTGGGAGGTGACCTCTTAATTCAAAGGGCGTAGAGAATACTCTGCAGCTCCAAAGGAGCACACAGCCCCTTCCAGCTGGGAGAGGGGACTGCATGATTTGACACCTGGTAGCGTCCAGGTGATTTCACACAGAGTTTTTTGGTGTCACATTGACCTAAGGACAGCAGATGTGCTTCAAATGTGTGTCAGAATGCATGTTGTGTGGACACCCAGGGTAACTACAGTAGTGGGTCCAGTGTAGTTTCTTTGGCAGTGTACAGAATGGAGTTTTATTACCCATATCACCAGGTGGATGAGTGCTGAGGCTGATGCTAGCAAAGTCTGCATGGTGCAGGTACGCCTTTGCTTGCGAGACCCCCACATTTCTGCAAGGAAGCTCTTGTGGTCTCTTAGAGAACAAATTTCTGCTTATGTGCTTAACTGTATAATAATGAGAGTGAAAGGGAAGGACTTTAACAATGCCTGTGATGGGAGAGTCATCTCCTTGTTTTTCTGAACTCAGACACGCTGACTTTGAGCTCGGTGCCCAGCTCAAGCCATGTTGTGTCAGCAGAGGAACACTGACTCATCTGGTGGCACTGGGGCATTTTGTAAGGTAGAGCTCCTCTGCTGCTCTGCCACTCCATTCCCCACAGGCAGAGGAGATTCTTCCTCATGTGGTGTTGTCACTGGAGCACATGACTGCTGGGAATAGTTTTAGTTTTGTGCTGTCAAGATTTTTCAGAATCAGGCCCAAACTGTCAAATCTGCTCACACTTACACAAAACATTACAGGCTTTGAATGAACTATGAATAAAACTGTTGGTTGCTCTTAGGGGGTGGGGGTGGTGAAAAAAATGAATGAAATGCCCTGGAAGTTTGGTCCAATAATACAATAGTATCATGTTGGTTTTTATTTACTCTGAACTCAAGCTCTGAATATAAAGTTCAGTTTTAATTGACTCTCCTTTTTATATGGGAAAGGTTATTTTAGGCTTGAAGGCATTTGATGAGCCTGCCATCTGCTTTCTGTGGAGTATTTTATTCAGGGTCATTCCTTGATTACAGGTTTGTTGAAATAGTTGGATCCATAATGTAAGTGTATCATGGAATATTAGTAATAGATGAATCAAAGAGATGTGGAGTGATGCAGAAACTACGCTTAGTGAACCATAGCAGGTGCTTTGTTCAGTCTCTGAAAGCAAACTATGCCATTCTCTTGACCTTTGTGAGGCAATTATCTCATTATCAGACCAGAGCCACAGAAATCTTAGCCATAGAAATTAATATTGTGTATTTAAAATTTAGTTTGGTTTGAGAACCAGATTTTTTTAAAGCCCTATTAAAAAAAAATAAAGCACGAAAAATCCCAAAAAATACTGTTCAAGAGTATTTCTTATGAAAATAATGATGTGAAAGTTGCAAGCCCTGCTGTTGTAAAAAGAAAAAAACTGGCCAGTGTATGGTTCCATATCTGTGTTGTAAAGTGTATGGTGTCAATTATACTACCTTTGTTGAAGACAACAGGCAAAGTACTATTTTATCCTTTTCTCCGCTGGCAGGACAATAAAATGTACAACACTTTGTTATACAAACAGTTTACATTGATATCATGTAGATTGATGTCACATGTGGAAAGTGATGACTGCTAAGGCTAAACAGAGGCAGGGTGGTACAGTAGATAAATGGATTACTCTAAGGCACTGGTATTTATCAGTCAAATCTGAGGGGATACCAGATTACAGAAATGTGACTAACATTCTGAATAGGTGTCTATAAGGAGGTGCAGACACTTTTAATTTGAAGGTCTTGGCTAATTCTTACCTTGCAAATAAATAAGTGTGCAGAAGGAACAAGATAGTAGTGTATATTTCACCATTTTTATCTGAAATTCTCCTAACTCTAAAGCAAATACAAAATTTGGAAAATATATGCTACTGATGTCTTTGTGTGGGAAACACTGGAGCTCTGGTTTCTGATATGGATGCCAAGCCTTGTTCAGAAGCATTGCTTTTGGGGCAAGCCTTACACATTCTCTGTACGTTGGAATACTGTGCAACAGATACAGCATGTCACAAGTGAGACACCAGAAACACCTTTACAGAGAGCACCAGTGTATAAGCTGCTGTCCTGGTTAGGCAGTTGTAATAGAAAGAAATATTTTTCCAGGAAATATTCTCTCGACTTTCATTATAGATTTATAACCAAAAAAATTTTGTTAAACTCTGAATTCTTCTCTTACTTGTTGCCTATTTCTCCCTCTCCTGTAGGGTTTAACAAAAATAAATAAAGCAGGAAATGAAGAAGAAAAATGAAGTTGACAATAAATAATGTTGTTTTGGTGTGGGACTTTTTAAAGCAGAAGATGTATGTAGATGCTGTCTGTGAGCACCCACAGATAGGGCCGGAAGGGGCGCTGAGATGCTTTGGGCTGTCCTGTGGGGATGTTCTGTGTTTCCATAGAGATTCTGTAGGGCTCAGGCTGTGCTGAGCTTCCCCTCCAGCTTCAGCTTGGTGCTGCCCCCACCACAGCTACCTGTGCTTGCTCCCTGTGCTCTGCTGTATGCCCGAGTGGTTTGGGCAGGAATACCCAGGAGCAGTTTTCTTGCACAGTCCTTCTCTGATTCTCTTCTGTCTTGGTTCAGTGTGCCACGGCATCCTAGGAGCCTAACATCCATCTAGGAGGCTGCTGGAGAAGGGGCTGCTGAGGAATGGGCTCAGCAGCTGGAAGGCTCAAACATTTGCATCTATTTCTTTGCAGCCTGCCAGGGAGGGACTTGCTCTCCGTTTACAGAGGAAAGACTGCTGTGAGTGGGAAGCCTCCTGCTCCCATTCTTGTTGATATAACTACTGATTAGTTAATCCAACTGCCTTGGAGGGTTCCCCTCCAGAATGCAAATGGGCTCAAAATCTTGCTTCTGTTCAGAAAGCAGAAGACATAAACCATGCTTGGATGTCTTGATAGCCCAGGTTCATGGTTATGACCACAGTCAGGCTGTACACGTATCCCCCTCCTGAAATAAGAGCAATTAGAGGTCCTCACCAGCGTGAAGCAGTCCAGGTGGATAATGAAATGAACAATGAAAATGAACAATTCATTTCTCTTCAACTCTAGACATTTTTTAAATCCTTTTTCATTTATCAGCCTCTGGGGTTACTGTTACTGAATAACTGCTGTAAATGCATATAATTTACTGGCATCTGCTGTGTGGTCATACATGCTGCAAGAGAGAAGGAATGAAAAAATAAGATTTCCTAATAATTTTTGTTATAGACCAAAGTGATGTAGCTGGAGGCAAAGCTGCCTGTGAGTGTTCAGAAGGTGTAGCTGAAGGTCACTGGGCATAAATCAGTGTGCACTTGTTGCTACAGCAGCACACGTCCTGTGTTTGCTTGTCCAAGGAAGGTGACTTCGGGTGCCAGTCTTGTGCCAGCTCCATGGCATGGAGTGGATTCCAGGGTGCATCAGTGAGCCTGGACCCTTCTGTGATCCAGCTGTGGCCTGGGTGATGGTGGGTTTCTACAGCTGCATCAGCTTCACCAGGTGAGAATCTCTCACAGAAGGATTTGTCATGGTGCTTTGCTAGGTAAATATTGTAAGTCCTGCCTGCTAAAGATGAACCCGAAGGCTGTCTTTCATTTTGTGAGCGTGGCATTGATTTTTCTGCAAGCAGGCGTGTGAGAGAAAACTGAACACCTTATTTCTTCTCGATTTTTATAATCTATTTGGTAAATTTTAAATCGTCTTGGATTATTTTTACAGCATGCTGGGTCCAATATGCCATTAAGCAAGCTGTTTGGTCCCTGAGGTACTGTAAACACATTTGCCCCCAAAAGAAGGTCAAAAGTTTTTGGTTTTGCATGTAAAAGGCAATTTTTAAATGAAACATTTCATACCAAAAAGTGAGAGAACTCTAATCTACTCTGGCATAAATATAATTTTTTCTCTGAAAAATTAAGCATCTTCATTTGCCATAACATGAGCAATGCAAAGGGAAAGTGCTCACTGAAGAAAACCCTTTGTGTGAAAGGGCATTGCAGGCCACACTTACCTCCTCTCCCCGTCCCCCAAACCAAACTTGATGATATATTGCCTGCTAGGGGAAAAGTTATCTACATTAAAATGCAAACCTCAAAACCTTCAACAGTTCATCTCTCCCTGTAAAACAAGGAAGAAAGCAGTTTGTCTCACTTCCAGGGTGGGCAGGGAGTGGTTAGGAACGAGAGGTGACTTACCAGTCCTCCCAGCTGCTGGAGTTTCTGAGCCAGCAGTTTCAGAATGACTTGCCCTCCTTCTTGTCATTGGCCAGGGAAGCCATGGAAGGGCAGCATTATGAAGGAGAAAGGACTTTTTAGGGATGGTCACGTGCCAGAAAAATTCTGTGGCATGAAAGCTGGTGACTTTAGGGTATAGAGTGGTACCATTAGTCCTGGTATGGGTGAAATTTGGTCTTTGCTCTCATTGTGCATCTTAGTTTACAGAAGTTTGTGACTCACAGATAAAATCAGTTGTTTAGGGGAAAAACAAAACAAAATAAAACCTTGGCAGGGAATGAGACTTTAAACCAAAAAAAAAAAAAAAAAGATGGGAGAATGTTTCCAGTCTAAATGAAATACAGTTTTCCTGTTAGTGACTTATTTTGTGTGAGTCAAAGAGTCAAAGTTGGCTTTTCTTTTTAAACTAGCTCTAGTACAAAAATTGTACTGGGGCCTGACTAGATGGTGCTTTTAATGTTTTTCAGCTGATGTAAAGTATCAGCATTATTGCAGTTGTCTGTTTTGTCTACCTGCAGCATAATTGTGAAATTCAGAAAAACGTGAAGTTTTCCGTATAGATGCTTCAGGCTTCTTTGTTTTAATACAGAGGTGATATTAGAGTGGGGTTGGTGTTAGTGCTCCTCTGCAAAGAATAGAATGCTTAGAGCATTTAGAACTGCAATAGGAGGAGTATGGAGGCTTTTTATTAGTGTGGATACTGGGACCTCCTTTGATGGAGCTTTACAGTGGCATCTCCAACAGTCTGAAAAATATGCAAATATTTTCCAGGGTCCTGGGCAGAGTGGCTTAGCTAAATATTTCAAATTTTAGGTCTCTCAAAACAAAAACAGGACATAGCTGGAGGGGAAGTAATGATTAATGCATAATAGTACTATATACAATATAGATAAATGTACATTTGCTTTTCCCTCCCACCCCACCTCTGCAAACATAAGCTTTTAGCTTGAAAAAGCAAATCTGGAAATGTTCTGGATTCTGGTCAGACTTCTTTCTTATTTTCTTAATTCAACTGTAGAGCAAGATATTAATGATCCCCAGATGTTGTTTATAATGATTGATTTTTCAGTTGTGAAAAAATACTTGGTTTTTTTTTTTTAACAATTGGTATTTTCTAGTGTGCTTTGCAGCGTTTGAATAAAATGTCTGAAGGCAGAGCTGTTTATGTGCCCAACATAATTGCTTCTGTTAAGTGATTTCTTCATTCTTAACATTTTTAGCTTTAATTGCTTTTCCCCCATACATCTAAAAATAAATATTTGCAAGTTTTGCATTCTGCCACTCATTGAAATGCATAAAATATTTGTATACTCAAAGCAAGAAGGCACTGATAAGGGGTCACATTCTGCCTTTCTTAGTGGCGTAAATCCAACATATCTCGATCCACTTCTGTGGCTGTTACTCAAGATTTTCACCAGTTAACCAAGAACAGAATCTCACCCAATGTTAACAGCAAGCTGTTAAGTGAACATAAGTAATGTGTAGTAAAGTAAGATAAAATACCTTCCTGTCTGCAAGAACTTCAACAGAAACAAATGCTGTTATCTTCTACTCCTTCTTTTAAATTTTTTAAAATGCATTTTCACTAGCAACCATAGTTGTAACCAGGAGAAATACTAAGATAGATTATTTTGCACTGTATAATCAAACCTCCTTTATGGAGAACACTGATTTTATTTGATCTGCATGTTCTTGCTGTCCTTAGGAAGGCAGCAGATGCTGAGTAGTGGAGGGGCAGGTGCTGCCTGAAAAGCTGTTCCTGCCCATTCCCTGGAGCCCCTCGGCGTCCCTTCTCAGCCGGGGCTGGTGGTTCTGCCAGCCCTGCACAGAGGAGCAGGGGAGCTGCCCCAGAAGCCTGCGGCAGCCACCAGTGTCAGTGTGAGACAACAGCTCCCGTGGGAGGGCGCTTGGGAATTTGGTGTGGCTCCTTACTTGTTCAGGTGCCCTTGGGTAGCAGTCAGAGAGAGGGTAGACAGAGGAGGGCTTGTGCCATGTGCCTGCAGTGGCTGTGTGTGGCCAGGACCAGCTGCTTGAGAAGCATCAGGGCTGTGAACCATGGGGTGTCCGGTATGGCTTGGGCTGGGACAGCCCTGGCTTTGGGGCTCTCATGGGACAGGAGGTGATACCCTCCCTCCTGTGAGTGCCCATGGCAGAATAGAGGGCCTGGGTGTGCCCACAACTTAGTTTTAATTTTTAACTTTGTGACTGTGGCATGGTATTGTGGGGTTTACACGTTTTACCAGCCAGAGTTCATCAGAGAATCAATGTGTCGCTCCAGCAAACAAGAGGTGTGCAAGTGAGCTGCTTTTCTGCGCCTCATATATGTAACTCAGCGGGCGCGTTTTGTCATTTGTTACACACACGTCCGTTTTATTGGTGTCTGTTCAATAAATGATTGTAGGTGTACATTACTGATGCCTCCTATACCAGATTGCCACTCAATGGCTGGTTTTACAATTCACTACCAAAATCATGTTTTGTCATCAGAGTGAAAAGTAAGCCAGGCTGAGTTCATAGTGCATGTGAGCCATGTCCATCATAGATGGTCTTATTTCTGGAACATCTCTTTTGCCTCCTACGCCTTCGTTAGCACACCCTTGTTTGACTGTTCCCCTGCTGTCACTGCCTGCCTTGGATCACCAGGCCTGCCCAGGCTCTGGAGCTGTGTCTCAGAACTTTGGGCCTGCTGGCATCCCAAGCCTCGTGAGCAGCGTCCTTGAGGCCAGGGCTCCACAATAGCAGTGAGCAGGGGAGACCTTTATGGCCAGGGAAGGGCCCCCATTCCCGTACAATGGAAAAGTGAAGTGGTTTGTGTCAGAATATGGTCACATTCTTCTGATTAAACCCACTCAAAAAAGACAACATTGTAATATTTTCCAATGACTGTTTATCATGAATTACGTCAGCCTTAGTTTAAATTGCTATTATTTCTCCTTAATGCTTCTTGGTGCCTGCATAATTTACAGCATTGGCAGCTGCGGGACTATGAAATAACCTTTCACAACCACCATACAATAGTAAAGAACATGAAGTTTTTGTTGTTAATTATTATGGGACTCCTTTAACTTTTTTACAAAGTGACATAAAATATTGTTGAGGTATTTATGGTTAAAGCTACTTTTACGTGGATCTATTTTGCTTCTGGCTAGTTCTTAACTAAAGCAGTCATTTGTGGTTATTATGCCTAGGGAGATATTATGTCAGGACTGGTTTAAGAGTATTATTATGTATCACATGTCATATATTACATGTCAGCACTTGAGGCTGTCTTTCAATAAAAACAAATGTAATTTTAGTTAATGGTCTTTTAGGTATAGGCCGTTTGTAAACTTACCTGAGTTCATTTGAAGGTATACTAAAAAGCTTTGTTCTCCAGGAGTGCACTTGGGTAATTTCATTTTGACTTGAGATGGAATTTCCAAAATATTTATCATTATTTCAATCAGAGGGTGCTGCCTCTAAAGAGCAAATAGTTTCCCAATACGGAGGTTAATGTACACATTTTAAGGAGCTGTAACTGTTACTCATTACTTTGTTTACTTTTCCCCCCTCTGGAGCTCACACTTCCCAGGTTCCCTACTGGTCAGGCTGATAGTAGTATCCCAGGCAACTAAGCCACCTAATGATGATACTTCACTGTGCCGCTTCAATGAGCAGTTTATACCTTCTACATAAGCCGTGGGTGAAGGGGGGGAGAAATTAGAGGTTGAAGGTGAGTTTTAGGTTTCCTTGAAGTCGCATTTCAAATTTGGAAAATGCAAACTTACACAAAGCAAACTTCAAATTAATGTGTCATTCCCTTTGGTTCCAAATACTATGCATATTTTCCAGTACTTACTTATTTAAAGCAAGAAATGAAGCATATAGGGTGTGCCAGAAAGTTTACACAAAGAATGAAAACACATAAATGACTCATGAGAACTTTTTCTGTGGCTTTTTTTTTTTTCTTTTCTTTTTTTTTTTGTTCTTAATGCATAATGATTTCATTACTGGTAGAAAAAAAATAAAAGTTTCTCTCTATTTCTCTCTTCCCCTCTTTTCCTCCCCGCCGCCCCAATCTGTGCTTGAGCACCATAAAAATGATCAAAGCCTCTATTTGTCTCTAGTTGCATTTTCCTCCATGGGATTGCCACTTTTGGTAACTGTATTGTAAGAAACTGAAACTCAACTGGGCAAAAAAAAATCAGTTTCTGTCCCCCATAAATGCTTGGGCTGAAGATGTGAAGATGCAAACATGAAACTAAAAAAGCAAGCAAAGAGCCGGGTGAGGATTTCGTGTGTTGCTAAGGCGAAATTTAATAAGGGGAACATAAAATGGAGCTAAACTTGCCTGGATGCCATGAGATTTTTTAATATTAGGCAGCATGCTTGATTTCCCTGGAAATGAGTGAGCAATCTGAATTTAGAGTTGTTTGGCAGGGGGAGGGGGTGCTTCGTTCTCTTTTTCAATCAAAGGCATTTCACAAGCCGATTGCGTGTGAAAGGGGAATCTATCATTACGTAAGAATGTAACAAACTTTTCCATTTAATGAATGAATATTGGGTATTTCAGGAGCCCATAAAAGATGGTAAAAGAGAGAGAGACAGAGCTGACGTCTCCGAGATTTTAATAAAGATTGAAGTTAGTAGTGAAAAGGTCAAAGTGCCATTTGTTGAGCCCCTGCTTTCTGGCGTGGTTTCAAAGCTCGCAGTGCTGACTGGGGGGCTGTGATGTGTGTTAATGAACAGTTGTGGCACTTAACTGAGATCATGGGTTGGTCACATGAATATATATAAAAGATATGAGTGAACATTTTCCCCCTCTTGCAGCAGTTTGGCTCTTGGAAGGACTAAACAATTAAAAGAAATGTTTGAAATGTTTGAACACCACATTAAGTCCCCTAGTCTGTAAGGAAAATGAGCAATGAATAATAGAATACTGGTCTAGTTAAATATAGTTATTCAAAATTGTTTTTAGCTACAGATGTTATGCCATTTTAGAAACTTAGACTAAATAATGTCAGATCTTGTTTGCTTTTTTAGTATGTTATTCATTTATTGGGAAATTCAAAATTTAAAACAGCTGGGAAAGGGTTTGGTGTTCACTAAGTAATCTTTAAAATGTGTACATTTCAGACTTACTCTTGCAGTGCTGTTTAGAAATGACTGAATTGTATATTATAGTTATAAAGTTCTGTAAACATGCTCTACCATGTAGATGACAGGGAAACATGAAATGGGAAAATTAGATAATTCTGGAGCCAAATTTTATGTATTACAGACTTGATAAAACAGCAAATGGCTTTCTCAATTTAAATAATTTGTAACTTTCCGGGAATGTGCATGGGTGTTATGAACAGTATGTCTAAAATAGCAGCAGAAAATAATGTTCATTCTCCTTTAATTCTCCCTTTGATGTTTGTGTCAAAACGAAGGAGTTAATTTATCTAAGAGTTTCACTGCATGAGTTGGACTGTACAAAACCAATCATGTAGAAATAATAGACTACCATTGGAAGTGCTGTACTATTGCAGTTTTAATAGCTCTCCAGTTCTGCTCAACAATTAGTCCATACATTTTATAGCTGTGTCTTTAAGAAACTGGCACACTCAGCAAAATCACAGTAATTGGGAGATGATGCAATGTGGAGAGAAATCAGAGTAAGAAAATTAATTGAAAAATAGTGTTTTGTTCGGGTTTGGGTTTGTTTTCTTTTAAAATTTTAAACACTGCAGTAGTAATTGCTGGTGGGTGAGACTTCTGCAGAATTTAAATTCCACGTGGCCGAGTTTTTGTGAATTTTCTTTCAAATCAAATTGCAAAAGAGGCAAAATAGGTCATTAAAATTCTTGCTATAGTTTTCTCTCTCTGAAATTAAGTGAGGGCATTAAGGGGGATCCAGAGTGGGGTTTTTTCTCTCTATTGACACTAGAGCTGTTTAAGTTCTCATTACCTGTCAGCATCTTTGTAAACCTGATCAGACAGATCGCAGACAATATGTGAATTAGTTTATCATTTATGCAAACAGCTTAAGAGACCTCAGCAATCTGGTTTTGCTTGTGTCCGTAGCCAGTGGATGCTGGTAGTTTCTTCCTAGCATTTTGTTTTTATACATAGGTACAGAAAATGAAGGCAAATTTAAATAAAATAAGTAATGTTGATTTTTTTTTTGTAGGTTTATCATTGGCAATTATGATTTTTTTATTGTTTTTTAAATTGATTTATTCTCTATGATGGGCCAAAGGCGAGTGAAGCAGTGATAGTTTACATTTCAGCTGAAGTTTGGGCCTTGGTATTAGATATAGGTGTATCCTGGTCTTAGTGATCTGGCAGGCATTTCCGTGTGCCTCAGGGCTGTTGTGTTTGGTCTTAATGGCATAAATTACGTGGGGGTAATGATAGACAACCAACTGACTGGAGTCGGAGAGCAAACCTGCTTCTTAGATTAATAAGCAGGGGCACAGAGAGAAGAAATGGAGAGGTGTTACTACTGCTGCATCTAACACTAGAGGAAATCATTATCAACCCCCTAAGAGCTAATTTTTTTGATGAGTCAGTCAAATGATGATGGCTTGCTGCAAAAAGGGTGGTACAATTTCATGGAATAACTGCACTACTAATACTCAAATGTATTATGCTGAACTGTGGGCTGTAGAGGAACATGGAAGAGCAGGAAGAGTTTTATTAGAGAGGTTTTTCCCTACTTCCATCTTCATGCCTGATTCTGATGCCCATGCTTTGCATATTGAAACACTGGACAGGGTTAAGGAAGGGCCCAAAAAGCAATTCATGGGACAGAAAACTTGCTTCTAAGTGAAAGACTACAGAATGTCAATCCATTTAGTGCACAGAGGAGAGGACTAAGAAGGGGCCCAATCACGGTCTGTTAGTACTTCCATAAGGAGAAGACCTATGGCAGTAGAGGTCTCTGTAATTTGGCAAACAGACACATAGCAGGACCCCATGCTTCAAAGTGGAAGCAGATAAATTAATGCTGAAGCTAAGGCACAATTACCTAGCAGCAAGGGGTAATTAACCATGGGAACAGCTTAGCTAGGAGTAGCATAGATTCTTTATTACTGGAATCCTTTAAATCAAGACTGCTTTGCAAAAGACATGATCCTTACTCAAGGAAGAGATACTGTCTTCATCCAGTAGTTACTCTGCTGTATAGGCAGTATCTGCAGAAGGTAAACAAGGCACTAATGTCCTACTAATTCCTTCTGCCTTAAAAACTGTAACTTTATTAATATATGTAATTTATAGCATGCGGGCCAGTAAAGGCTAGATTGTGCTGAATCTTATGTCCGTTACACAATAAAACAAGCCTTCCAAAGAATTTGCTTGTGCTCTTAATTAGATGAGGCAGAGCTTTGCATCTGTTCTGTGGACAGGAGACTGAGGAACGGGATGAGGGAAGAATCTGGTACGTTAGGAGCTAAACAGCGGTGTCTTCACTGATCCATGCGGCTGGCTGGTGATAGCCCATGTCCTGTTTGTTTTCTTTGCCTGTCTCCATCCACCATGAGCAGTTGCCTGCCTCAGAGCACTGACTGGCATTGTGCTCCTCTGTGCTGGGCTCTGGGGTCTGATCAGTCCCTTGCCTGTTCTCTGTTGGGGAGATCAGCTCATGGAGAATTTTAGGTCCATTTTAGGCCACATTTAGTAACTTCTAGTCACCTTAGCTTTTTGTGTAATAGCTTTAAAGAGATGCTAATTAAAAAGAAGGTGTTAGCAACAAGTGGATAGTAGAAGAGAATGAATTTATTTGAAATCAGCAGTTTCAGGTCACAGGGTAAGAGAATATGTGAAAGCACTGATGGTGATCATCCTGCTAACATGGGTGACGTTCACAGACACTGCTGCTGCTTTAACAGAGGTACTGTGTGATCTTCCAGCTCTGTCATCACCCTCCTGTGTTTCACTCTGGATTTGCAACTGTAATAAGAGTTGAACTTCCAGTGAAAAACAGTTCTTTGCTGTGGGGTGGCGTGTTTACTTTAGGTAGGTGTTGATGATTCTGCTTCTCACTTCACTGATTAAATAAGTCCCTTCATCTTCAAGACTTACAAACCTCAGCTGAACTTTGCTGAGTTGAGCCTGTGTCCCATTACGTACTTGCACAGAGGTAGAGCACAAGTTTGAAAAATGGAAAAGATTGTTCCCAGGGTCTTGAGCAGCTCTTAGCTCAGAATACCATGTTCAAAATTAGCAGTATAGTTGCCCTCATTTTTTATAGCATCCTGATTTTGCAATGAACCATAATCATTCTACTGATTTGCCAAAAAGTGATGGTTCTTCAGGGGGTTTTTGGTGCTGGTCGTTTTGAAAGGCAGTCTGTAATTAAGATGAATACATGTACATTATGAATGTTTAGTTATGGTAGAGATGGTTTGTTATAAAACAAACCCCCCTAAAAATTACCTAGCTGCAAATCCTTGCAGTTACTTAGTTTAGAAGTTTAAGTCAATTTATGGAAGTCTGTGTTTACTGTCTTTAGAGCTTGATCATGACATTGGAATGTATTTTGGAAAAAAAGACCCTATAAAATGAAATCCACATTTATGGGTAAGGAGCACAGAGCACTTAGGATCAGCAGTGAGACTACAGTATCTCTTTGAAGTGTAGCAAAGAGGAGTACTTGGTGGTGCCATGTTTGGTTTAGAAGGTAGTGAATTGATACACTCCCTGTGTTCTAACACTGGAAGAGCAGCTGGACCCAACACCATTAATTTCATGAAAATGTGGACTGTGAGATCCCAATGACAGCAGTCAGAAGATAAAAACTAGATCTGAAGCACTTCATTTAAAATAAAACTTTATCATAAAGTCAGGTCTCCTAAGATGCTGCTTTTGTGCTTCACTGCATGTGAGTAATCTGAGTGACTCATCTGGCCTCTGACATACTGCAGCCATCAACATTCCCAGCCACGAGTGTTGCCCTTCATAAAGGAAATACCCTATTTTTGGTATGGCAATGTCCTCAGATTTAAAGAATTTTCCTCTTTAAAGTGCTCATACAATTAATGCCTCATGCATGTATTCAACAATAGTTGCCTAGCAACCATCAGAAATATTCAGGAGAGCAAAGCAAGCCGAGATGAATGAGCAGTAACATCAGCTCCCATTTCAGGTGAGCTGGAGAAGGAACCAGGGCTGTGCTGACTGGGTGTAAGCATGTAGATCCATGAAAATCAGACAGTCCCAAAGTAGCAAACACATGCTCCAACAGGCACATCAAATGCAGAGATGAGTTGGGTCGCACAGCCAGAAGCAGTTGCAGGAGGCTGCAGTCAGATGGGCTTTTGCAGTTTCAGAAGCCTAAACCAAAGCAATGTAACAACAGTTAAAATAGATTATAGAAAGTCAATAAACACTCCTTAGTGGCTGAGGAAAGTTTTGCCACCTTTACTTGCATTTCACCTGCAACTAGAGAATGGGTGAGGTTCCTGCTTCCCTTGGTAGAAGCAGGGGTCTAAGCTGCAGGCAAACCCCTTAGTAGAGCTTGGCTCCAGCCCTTCTCTTGCATTGCCACCTGATTCCCACTTTCTGTTGCATTTTAATTCTGACGTAACTTTTACCTCACAGGAGGTTGTCTCATTCTACTGAGTCAAGTCCTTCATGCCTGTTTTAGCACTGGAAGATAGCATTTAAATGAAATAGAAATCTTTTCTACAGTAACAGCCCACAGCCACTACATGTCTGTTTAGATTTTGGTCTTTTTGCTCCCTACTTTTTCTTCTTTTTTTTTTTTCATCAGAAAAGTTGAAATGAAATGCTTGGTCTAGGATTGGAAGGATTGAATTTTATCATGGGTTGACATACTCTCGAGGCCAACTCTGTCACAGCTAGTGCTAGTGTGGCCATGTCCCATGCCCATCCCCTTCTCTGGATGAGGTTTGGTGCTGTTCCACAGTCTCCCCAGTGGTTGTACCATTGCAGCAGCTCAGGGAACTCAGCACTCAGGGCTTTGGGGTCCATGTTCAGTGGAACATCCTGTCTTGTCAAAACCATTTGAGATGAGAATTTTAATCTGTACAAGTATTCTCAGTTTTTTTTCATTAGACACATTAAAACTAAAAAGCCTGTTAAGTGTTGCTCAGAACGTTTTTGACTGCCTGCCCGATTGGAAGAAAGTTATGAAATTCTGACATTTTCCTGTTGGATAGGAAAACTGGATTTATGATCATCTCTACTTCAAAGGTAAAAGTTAAGAACAAGATTAGGATCTCCTTTCCACTCATGTAAATCCACAGGAGTCAATTACTTTGAATTGACCGTGCTGTGATTTAGATCAGAATCTGGCATTAAAGCTTTTTGGGGTTTGCTCTTACACCCATCGACTTCAGTGCCACTTGACTGCTGACTCTTTGCTTTTGCTACGTGATGGTGGTATTTGCATGTGGAAGTGCCTCAGGGGCCCCACATAAAACATTGCTTCACTAGCTTTAGTGGGATTTTTTAGATTAGACATTAAAATGTTGAAATCAAAATATGTAGGGGGTGGTCGGGAAGTATTAGACACACAATGGTAATCAGAATAATGTGATTTTTGAGTTGGATATCTCATGACTTAGCTGAAAAAAAATCCCTTATGTATCTTGGAGGTCTGAGGCTTTTACTCTTTCTGATTATAACAGGCGTTTTATTTCTGGCCTTGATGGTTGATGAGATATCAAACTTAAAATATGCCATGATCCTATAGTCTGGTAGTGCTTTCTGGCACTGGTCAGTGACTAAATATAGCCAGTTTTGAACTGCTGTGATAAACCTGGAAATAATGTTGAGCAGAAAATTCTCAGACAATTCCACAGACAAATGTGGAATATGAAATGACTTTTCTGGATCGCATCTGGTTTGTACTGTATATGTTTTTGTGCCCTGTTTCTCGTATCCCCAGGTTTTTCAACTCTTACCCTACTAATGTTTTGTTGTACAGATAAATCTTAACTAAGGCATCTCAGTGGTTCATGCTGGTTCATGCTGAAGCAAAAAATAACATAAAGGGGTTTTAAACCCCAGCTATTTCATGCATTCCTTTTGGCTTTGTAAACCATTTAACTTTGTTTTTATGAAAAGAAGGTGTATTTAAAAAAAAAGAAAAAAACCCCTGCATTTCCAAAAATCACCAATTGTCTTCCAGTGAGCATAGTCCAGAAACATGCAGATTCTTGCATAGTATTATGGGATTAGTGGTATTCATCTGTCATGCATAACGTGAAGGTGATAGGGGAGGAAAGGAGCCTTTTAGAAAGGATGTTTTTGTTTGTTTGGGTTTTTTTTAACGATTTGTTCACATACTTGCATTTGTTTTCTTTTTCTGTAATTTTTCTTTTCATTTTTTGTTGCTGTTGTTTGGGTTTTTTTTTTTTGGTTTTGGGTTTTTTTTTTTTTTTTATTTTAAACTTCTACCAGGCTATGTTTAATTTCAAGATGGTGCCTTTGCTAAAAACATAATCAAATGTAATGTCTTCCACAACCTCTTCATATGCATGACTGCATAAAGCTTGTATAACAGTTTATTATTATAAAATTAGTATAGCATAGCATAGAGCAAACTGGGCCCCTGGCCAGATGAACTAGACAATGAATAGTTATATAAGGTTTTGAAGCACATGTATTAGAACACAAGCGCCCTGTATTTTCTTCTCAATTGTCTGCTGTTTGTTAATGTTTCCCTTTCAACGTGATTGCATCTCAATTTAATAGCACTTGCCATTTCAGGGTTTACTGTGCCAGCGCTCGCATGGTTACATCCCCTCTGTGCTGCAAAGCCTGCATGTATATTAAAACTGAGCTAGGCATGGTTGGCTAATGGGTACTTTGAGAGAGATGCACTTATAGAATTAAGTGATGTATGTAATTGTTAATTTTGTGTTAACAAGTTTGAAAAATGTGTTTCACCAATAATTGTAATGCTCCATTCTGTGCAAAGTGTGACATTTTAATTCTTGTTGAACAGTTTCCTACCTCTGCTCTGTGTTTTCATGGCAGGGTATTATTTTGCAATCAAGATAAAAGCATTATTTATTCAAGTTCTAAAATATTACATTACTGGAAGTTTTAAGCTGCAGATCAATCTTCTCTTTCATAAAAGCATTTCATTGATTTTATTTTTCTTAATTGGTCTTTGAATTTAAACTTAAGTTCCATATTATGGATTATATATGATTCCAAAAGCAAAGGGATGTTTTAGTAGAGACTTGATGCTGTTTTAAAGGCAGCGATGTACCTGTCACAGAACTGTGGGAAAGGCTTGCATTTGGCTTATGCAGCTTTGGGACTGTCAGATCCCAGCCTGCTGCATTTTTTGGCACAGGGAGCCCATTGACTTGGGCTGTGGGAAACCCACATTCAGCACTATCGGTCCTTGTGTCTTTCTTTGCGCCTCCAAAGGAACTTCTGTTAGAGACTTCACGTCTTTGGGAGTCAATTAACAACTCCTCCATGCTTTCAGTGGTGTGGGACAGCCTTTCCGTGGTGAGAGGGTGCTCCATAGCCTCTGGCCACCGTAGCCCAGGTGTCCCTTGGGGACACTTTCGCCTGACTTCAGAGTGCTGGATTTAATTGCTTTCTGAGTGTGAGCCAAACAGCCCAGAAGTCTGGATTGCCCTACTACCTGTTGCTTTGGTCCTCCTATTCTTCAGTTTGCCCTTTGCCCCCCTTGCAGCATGGTTCCACTCCCATCCCCATCCTGGTTCCTCTTTGCTGTGCCAGGGCAATGCCATTTCTTCCATAGCACTGTTGGTGGTTCATTCATGCCACTGCAGATGTGAGACCAAACCCTGCCTACTACTCCTTTTTGTAGTGAATAAATTAACTCTTCCATCCCAAGCAGGCCTAACTATGAAATTGCACAAAGCAAGGCTTGCATTTTTCTTCCAGTCAGCAGGGATTTACTTGATTTGGCCCTTCTGTGTCATCTCATCAGTGGAGTCTGACCTGATGCAGACTCACTGGTTCTCAACCAGTGAGGGAAGGCAGTTGAGAAGGGGGGACCATCACCGTCCCCCATGGAGTACAGGAGTGGCTGTGTCTAGGATTTGACTTCCCAGTAAAGTGAGTTTTTCTTATTTGCCAGTAAGATAAGGAAAGGGCAGGGTGGGAGGAGCATAATAGGCTCAAAACACAATAAAAATAGCAAAGGAAACAAACAGTTTGTGCTTAGTTTGAAACCGACAGATCTCCATGGTGATTGCAACAAATCCGCTACGTTTGACTGTTTAGTGAAGACAAAGGTTAGAAATAGGAGTTCACTAGCCCTGCTGGACTGTTTGAATGAACACTGAAGTAGGAGTGTTGGTACCTTCCCAAAGACTGAGTGGCTGTGTGAAGGTGCCGAGGGGAATTCTGGGAATAACCTCATTGAAACTCCAGAGGATTCAAGTGTCTTCCCTCATCATGCATCTTCAGAAAAATCAGCTTTACTGGAATTTTCGCTTTCAACAGTGCTGTTCTGTGGAAAAGAGTCCATAGCACTGTGGCTTTGGACAAAAATAGCATAGTAGAAGACCTTCAGAAAGCAGGCAGTAAGCTTGAAACCTTAGATAAATAATAGGACTAATATACTTGCCATAGTGAATAATAGGACTGTAAGTCCCCCAAAACTCTTGATTGGCATTGTCCCAGGGTACATCTTTATGTGAAATAGAAGAGAGATAAAATTTCAGCCTTAATTTACAGATATTTGAGACAGAGGAAGAAGGGACTGCATTAGTCCTTACCAAAGAAGAAATTCCTGTACGTAGTAGTCTGAAATACTGTCATGCGATGAGTCAGAAAGTTTTTGTTGTTCACATCTTCAGAGTTCAGGGCTATTGAGTTTTTGCGTGCCGACTGGGCAAGATAGCATTTGCAAATCAACACATCTCTTTTGCTGAGGCCATTGGCATAGAAAGCATCCTATTTGCAGTAGGTATGTTTGAGTTTCTGATGTTTAAATATGAATTTTAGAGGGGAGAAGATACTTTTGAAATCTTTAATCATAATTAAAAGATCTTCACAGGCAGCTGATGGAGACATTCAGAGTGTACCACGTATTACACGGCACCAAGATTTAGAGTTTCTTGTGTAAATATTGACCAATTTGACCTTTGCTTTTCCTCAGTCAATATTTATCTCTTGGGCCAATTAATCTTCATATTCACTTTAGTTGAAGTCCAAGTCTACTTAATAGTATACTTAGAAATCCAGGAGAGGTGATGATTTGTCTTGGTGCTACTTTTATCTGTTTAAAATTATATATATAGAAGGTTTGGCCACTCATGTCACTTTGTCAGATTTTCTAAATAAAGTAGCTTCAGGTCGTGGCTGATGGGGAGGCTTCTAGGAAAAAACTTAAAGCTATTAGAAGGAAGAGTGGGTGAATCTGGGAATGGAGCAGACTCTTTATTGGAAATAATGATGAGGTTTCCTGTACCATGTCAGAGCCCTTCCAGATGCTATCAGGAGGAGGGGACTCACTAGGATTAGTCAATAAAATTCGTGCTGTGTATTTCATAAAGTAAAGAAAATAAGTTTTCGAGCTTTTTGAACTTACCACAGTCTTCCAGCAGCCTAAGCTAACAGAGCACAGCATCAGGTATTGTGCAGAACTATAGAAAGGCACTGCCCAAGAGACTGGTCTGCAGACCATGGGAACAGAAGCTTGCCAGGGTTCCCACCCTGTCCCTGAGATACAGGTCTGGGAGCAGGTGATCCCTGACACAGCTTGGTGGTGCAGGGACTGTACTACCCCTTTATTGTTTCAGTAGCAATTTCAGTATTTTGGGGCCCCAATTTCAGTAATTTGGGGTTGAAGCTGAGACACAGCTGCTTCTGAAAAGCAGGGGTGCTGGGGCAGCACACACGGCTGGAGCCACTGGGTCAGGGTCTCTGCACAGGTCCTGGCACCTCCCTGCTGCTTCTTGCCTGGATGCACAGTGTCACCTCTTCAGAGTCCCACAGCATCACTGGCTGCTGCTGGAAAAAGCCTCATCTTACCAATAGGGGCAACACTTTGGGGTAGAAAGTGCAATTACTGTGCTTATGAACCATGCTGTGAGAGTGAGAGCGAGAGAACTGGAAAGTGCTGTTCGGGCGCTGGAGAAAGGCGGAGCCTTACAAATATCTGCTTATGCAAATCAAATCATTTGTCTTCCGAAATGTTCATTTTGCCTTTTCCCTGATTATATTTTCTGAATTGCCATATGTACTTCTTGTGATATTTCAGTCTTGTCAAATTAAGAAGAGAAGGCCTTATAATTAACTTAGCATATATACCAAATAAGTCAAGTTTGTCATTTTTACTGTGTAATCAGTCAATAATATCACTGGTGACCTGTAAGTTAAAAAAAAAAAAAATCTAAGCTGTTTTTGTAACCTTATAACTATCAAAGGTATTTGTCTGGGGAGAAGGCATTGAGAAAGAAGAGAATTCTAAAATTGCACAATTACTGTTAAAAAAACAGAGCAGGCAACGTCATGCGTTTTTGAAGAGCACACTGTTTAATTTTATAGTAACAGTATTTTAAGAATGCTGACAGTACACAGGAAGGCAGTGAATAATTCTTATTGCAAAACCCTGATGGTTTGCTGTGTTCAAAATATTAAGATTTAGTCAGCCCTGGATTTCTCTAAGGAAGAACAGGACATTGGAGGGCGGGGGTAAGCCGGCCGAAGCAGTAGTGATGTATCTAAGCAGTATTCAAATAAAATAAAGGTTTGGCATCCTTACTTAGAATAGGCTGGAAAATGCATTTGTTTTCATGTACCTTTTTTTTCCTGATGTGCCTGATTGACTTGTTTTAATACCGGTGTTATTTACATTTCAGGGATGGGCCTGTATTAGGCAGGAAATTGTCCAAACCCCTACAGCTGTATTTTAAATTGAAATTATTTTTTTTATGAAGTGATTGTGCAGACTTAATTTAGTAATCTATTATTAAATATATAGTTTCAGGCTGTATAAAGTCTTTATATAGAATGAAAACGGGCACATATGAAGATCTAGGCTATATATACACCTGGTTCTGTATATTAAATCTTCTACATATGTTGTCCATTTTCAGAAACAAATAAACTGCTGCTTTTGAAAACTCAGCTTCTCTTCCATATTAGGGAATTCTGCAGACTCCCTGTGTTCCTTAGCTTCAGTATAATGCTAAATCAGTTTGTACATTAGCCTATTTTTAGTTATGAATGAACTTTATGGAGTGCAGCGCACGGAGTGATTTCAGAGATTCTCACTCATAAAACCCGTGTGTCATGCGCTGCAATTACAGCTGTAAACATTATGCAAGCTCTGAGCTTCCAGGGGCCCGAGCCCTGAAATTTCCAGGGGGGAAGAGCATCCCCCCCTCGCCCTTTTGTGCAAAATCCTAGGCGAATAGTAAATCTGCCGGCATGAAACCGGGTTAAATTGTGTGACCTTGTCTGCGGCGGGCGGGCTGCCTGGCGTGGCAGCAGGGGGACACTAGAGGGCAACTGAGAGTTTTCTTTCAACCAGCCAAGCTGGAGATGGTTTTAATATCAACTAAGTGTTTAAACTCAGTGAGGATTTATTTTCCTGTCTGCAGATTTCACAGAAGTATCCTCGGAGTTTCCATTAACAGCAAATAATAATCCAACTGAAGTTCTTCTGGGGGAAAATGCAGCGGGAGCGGGTCCGGAGCCTGCTTTTGCCCAAATAAGGCTTTTTTTGCAGACCCCATGTGTTAGATAATGATCAACTGACAGTCGGTCATGAGTTAATAATGCTGGATGCTGAAATATGCATACCATGTGGTATACAACAGTTCTGCGGGGAGAGACAAACACGGCTATAATTAGACATCTGAAACACAAGGAAGTGTGTAAATTGTTTAATAGTCCTCCACTTAATTCACTCAGATAATTTCCTAAGAACCAGTATTGACTACAGAAGAATATTGCACAACCAACTGCATATTTAGTTTAAACCCTGCCCCGCTCAGATAAATTTATGCATACAGCTCGGTTTTATTTGGATTTTTCTGAGTGCTAGAGATTTACTGTGGCCAAAATACAGAGATGGGTTCAATTTTGTTTGTATTGATGTTTGGGATGATTACACCGAGTCTGTGGGGTTTGCACTCATTTAAAGTGGGGATGTGGTCTTACAATCAGGACTTTAAACCCAGCTTTTTTGGGGTGTTTCGGGACTTATACAGATTCCCTTGCTACTCATACACAACCTGACAAAATGAGCAGAGTTCCACTGCTGTGTTTCACTGGTGAAAAAGTGCAGATCCCTTCCAGTGCTGGGCAGTGTCCCCTCTGCACCCCAGCGGTCACAGCCTGTGTCAGGTGTATGCAGGTCTCCCAGGGTGCCACAGCTTTGTTCCCAAGCTGTCTGCAGAAGCAGAGGTGTCCCTGAACCCCTTGTTGGTTCTGTGTGCTGTGATGGGGGGCCTGGCAAGCCAAGTGCTGCTGGTGAAATTGGTGATGGCTGGAGATTGGAATGGGAGTAGGTCTTGGACTGTGGCTGCTGCTTCTGCCTCCACCTAATGCCCTGTGTAGTCCTCGTGGTGACAGCTGTATGTAGGCATTGAAGGGGGGAGCTTACTCTGTAGTTTCTGCTTGTCACTTCACTAATATCTTCATTCAGGTTGATTATGCCTAACAAATTTTGATTACTTCGCAGTGCAATGATCAAGTGCAAAGGGAAAAAAAAGGAAAGGAAATTATAATATTCTTACATTAAAAAAAAAAAAGTCTTATATAATCAGTTACAAATCAGAAGTGCAAGAGATTATTTAAATTGTATATTTGTCATTTTCACATTGTGCACAACTCAGTGATCATTGCTTCCTACCTGCCGTTGTCATTCCCGAAAGCAGGGTCTTGGAAACTGTCCATTTTATCCTTCTGGCATGAATTTCTGCCTGTTTATATTCGTGCACAATGTCCATCAGTCAATTAGCCCATCTCATCCGTCTATCTACGTGGATACGACTGGTTACGTATCTATTGTATTTCTGAGGTATGTAGGTCATGTCTCCATTGGGTACTGCTGACTCTGCTAGACAGCAATTACACAAACGCTGGCTTTTACTGGAGAGAAAAAGAAACATTGTTAGGAAAGCTGCCTTAAGATTTGCCTTTATTTTCTATTGCACTCTAATGGAAAGTCTACCTCGAGTGTTCTGATGAGTTTTGATCAGGCAGGCTGACTTGCATGGGTTTGCTCGGCATTTTCACTTCTTCCTGCCATGTTTGCACTGCTTTTGTCTTGGCTATTACATAATTTGTTACAGCTTGCTCACTTTCCTTCATTTTTTTTTTTTTTTAACCCAGACTATTTTGAGAAGTCAGACCTGCACTTCTTGAGTGTTGCTCTGACCCTCCCACAGAAACTGAAGCCCCTGTCTACCAGTTGCAGCTTCCCAGGAGGTGACCTTTGGGGATGGAGGGCTTCGGGGCTGGAGATTGACTGCAGATTTCTGAGGGAAAGGGAAAGTTGATGAACCCATGTGTCATCCTGTGATGCTGCCCAAGCACACGGTGTTTCATGATGAGATAGGACAATTTCTTTGTTCAGGGCTTGAATGCTTCTTTCCCATTAGTGGCAGAGAGAGCCATGCTGGCTTGGTTGTGTTCGGTGTTTAACACAGGCTCAGCCTCAAAGATGTGGATAGCCCCAGTGAGGTCATCAGAGGTCTTTGCATGCTGCAGGTCTTTACAATTAGGCATGTACTTTGCTGAATCAAGACGGCAGCTCTTCATGTTCCTTGTCCTGCATAGCTCAGTACTTCACCATATTTGATCCTATAGTCATGCAGTTTCTCACCAGAAGAACCACTGAGTCATCTAATCTGGTATGAACCCCAAGTAGTGGCTCATCAGCCAAAATTGCTGGCAAATGCTTTCATCCAGTTCACCACCTTTTTTCTGAAGGAGAAGGGAAACAGCTGTTTGAGCAAGGCCCAGAGCCAGACAGCTGGACGCCTCGTCGTGCAGCCAGCCAGGCTGCTGCAGCCGCCCGCAGCGGCCAGGCTCTCCTGGCAGCAGCATGGGCCCGGCCCTCGCCGTGCCTGTGGTGGGACACTCAGCTCCAGTCTGATACCTTGACCCTCCAAAGCCTCCAGTTCATGTGTTACTTCCTGCACTGTGCACACCAGCTTGTGTCTGGCTCAGGCTTTTCCTGAAAGGCCTTGAGAAATCTGGTTATCTGCACGCCTCTATATTCTGGCACTGGGTCAGGTATGGGGACTGCAGTGCCTGGGCATGCCTGGTTATGCCTCCTCTCTTCTAAGTACCAGCTTTTTCTCATCTATGAGGCACTCATAGTACCTAGTGAAGTCACTTCTCAGTCATTTTTGCTCAGACCCAGCACAGCTTGAGTTATTCAGACCTCCCTGAAGGCAGATATCCCGTTGGCCACAGCATCTTCCTATCAGGGTATGTTGAATTTCCAGTGGGGAGTGGCCTGTGAACAGTCACCCTTGGCTTGGTCAATGGGACCTGTAATCCTTGTTTGCAGGTTTCATGCTGGAGCTGTACTGAGCAGCATTGTGTTTTCCTGGTCTGTTTTCCTTCTGATTACTCATTTGTATGAGTCAGTCTTAGCATTGTGCCAGTCCTTGTGTCAGTGTGAATGTAACTGTCAGGGACTTTATTTCACTGACGAAAATTCATGATACTCGCAAGGCTCGGAGCAAACCCTGCGGAATCTCACCAGAAATCTTTTCATTTGGTAGAAATTCCCCACTGATGCCTACATTTAGCCAGTTCTTAATCCTTTCAATATACACTTGAATAAAATTATGTAGTACTGTTTTTTAATTAAAGTATTATCTAATATTAAATCATCTGTATTACTGAATGCAGCTAATTTCTCTAACCAAGCTTATAGTTTCAAAGTGTAAAATAAGGTGCTTTGTTTGTTTTTCTTTTCTGTTGTTTTAAGATCTGGTTTCTGTAAAACCAAGTCAATTGACTGGCTTTAATTATATTCTTTTGCAAGCATATCATCTGGCTTCTTTGCAAATATGGAACAAATATTTACCAAACACCTCTGCCTCTTTTTGAATCATTAGTTACAATCCTGTCATCTGTAGCCAGTAATAGGCCTACACTGGATTTTTTTATTATTATTATTTTAATTTGCTCTAAGGTCTACTTGAATGTCACATATTTGTCAAGCATAGATTTTTCTCTGAAGTCTCCAGCTTCCCTTTTCAATTTACTGCAGTTTATAATTTCCAACACATGTATAAATTTTGTCCAGAAAAAAAAAAAACCAACCTTTTTCCATCTTTTTAAAACCCACATTAGCCAGCAGGACATAAAGAAATCCAGAGCAAGGAAAAGTCTTAACATCCAACCATGCTGTAATGAAGAAAAAGAGACTCCAAGCCTCATCCTGAATTTTGTCTCCGTCTTCCATGGAAAAAAAGAAACATTAAGTTTTCAGTGAAACTGGCCAACCTGATATTTGCAGTGCCTCTAAATTTTCTGTTAAAAGCAATGCTAGTCTGAACTATAGTTCATGAAAAATACTAGCATTTTGCTTTCTTCAGAGATTGTCTGGTCAGGAGGGGGGTCAAAACAACAGTCTGCAGCAAGTCATATGTCTCCACATTAATCCACACAAGGAAGTGTCTGTTTCACTTATTTCCAAATGAGGAATGTTTTCTTTAGAGAGGTAGCAAATTGATTTTCCCCACATGGAGCATGGGATATCTCATTTCCAAAACAAAACTTTCAGAAACGGCTACACAAGTCCGTTCTTTCTCCATGTGGGTTAGAAAGCAGCGTGATTCCTTAATGTTTCCTGCAAGGTTGTTCACTGCCGTGCTCTGGAGTTTCCAGGTCAGCCCTGGCATGTTCAGTTATAAAGAAAGGAATAAACAAGTTTTTGCATTTGGAAAAAGTCTAGTAAAAATAATTTTAATATTCAAGTTGTTTTATGTCAGCTTGAGTAAGCACAAGGGGGATTGATTGTGTGCAGAGAGGCTGCGTGACCTCCACAGCTTGATGAGAGCTTGAGTTGGTAGGTGCTCATCACTGACTTCATAGGTGTACTTAGGACCCTGTTGAGACCTTCCCCAAATTCAGTTGATACTGTTTTTCCTAAACAAAGGTCTGGTGTTTTTTAGCCTAGTCTGATCTTCTGCTTTATTTTTCAGCCACTTTAGTTTCTAAACTTTTGATGCAATATTGGGTTAGTTGGAACTTGCTTCTGTTTGCCAGAAATCTCAGTGTGCCTGAGCAATAAATGCCCCAAGCGATAAATGCCCCAAGCCCGCTTTTTTAGACTTCGTTTCCAGGAGGTAAAAGCTTTTAAATAAACTTTCAGGGGTGAAAGGAAATTAAATTAAATGTAAGATTCTAAAGTCAAAATGCAGTAAAGGGAATGGGGTGAAGGAGATAAAACAAAGAGATGGTGGCAACAGGGAAATCAAGGAAGCAGCTATGACTACAGAAAGTATGCAAGATTAACAAACCTTTGAACAGTTTTTGAGATCATGCTTAAATACAGCAATATGCTCTTCTTAACTTTCAGATATTGCAGAATGCCAGAAGCCCCCTAGAGGGGTAAGTGTTAAAGCCATTAAACCTGTTAACTTTCTATTCATTACTTTTTAAAAGGTGCAACGTGTAACCATGATTTTCAGCCAAGAGCTAACTTTTGCCAGGCTGCTTTAGGGATGTCCTCAGCAACCAGCTATTTTCCACCTGCTAGCAGGCATGGTCAGTTCATGGATTTTGTGGCAATATGGGGCCATTCTTCTCACTTTGACTTTGATGGCCGGGCACCTCTGTATGCAACCTCTGGGTTCTGTTTGGCACCTGAATCATGACTAGCTCTGTGATCTGACACATCCTGCCATTTCCACCTGCCTAGGAGGGAAGGTCTCCTGGTCTGTCCCATTTTTACTGATGATTTTGCAGCTTAGGGCCAAGGATTCTGGTCTCACAGCTTGTGTGCATGCGTGTGAAGGCTGAAAGATGTGTGAGGGACTGGCACAGTGCAAAAGGATTCCGTGAGGGGAGGTTGTGCAAGGTGTTCTTCAGGGAGGAGTGGCTGTGGATGTGTTTGGCAGCTGTGCTGCAGCCCTGCCTCATGAGAGCGCACGTCCCTTCTGAACCCAGCACTGCAGTACATCCCTGCTTGTTCACTTCTTGCAACTTCCACTGCTCCACCTAAATCCTGGTTTGTGATTACCTCCCTCTGGTACAGTCCCAACTCTGTGTTTAGAGCTCACCCAACTCTAAGAAACCACCCTAAATGTAGACCCAGATCTTCTGCTGGCTTTTCTTTGTTGATGACCTTGGACATTTTTACAAGCTCAGTTGACATTTTTTTGTATTGATTTGTGCAGTTGGCAAAAATGCTGTTGTTCTTCCTTCATCTTTCCACAGAGACATGGTCACAAAAAATAATGGACTGCCAGAAGAATCTGGTTGGCAGTGTAAGTTCTAAGTCCATTAGCAATGCTGAGCAGCTATCCCAGTACATTCCTCAGTAAAATATGGCAATGGCCTTCTTTTCCTTTTTTCTTTTTTTTTTCTTTTTTTTCCTCCTACTTTTGAAATGTTTCTGAGAAACTGGAATACCAGCAAGCCAGAATCAAAAGTCATACCAGGAAATAGTTACACAGGTCAGAGAGGCCTGGAAAGGCAAGAACTTTGATCATGGGCATTACAATTGCTTAGATGTGCTCTAGAGTAAGAAATGTGGAGCAGCCAATTAAAAGATACATGTTTTAGGCATGAGTACCGTACTGTTTACTTACATGGTTTGCTGAGCAGCCAGCAAGGTCCAAGGTTATTTTGGGCTCAGCATGAGTAAGTGATGCAGGTATGACAAATGAGGTAATGCATTCCAGGCTCATTAAAAACTCTTGGCTACACCGCTGATTTTGACAAAGTGCCAACATAGCTTGACCTCAGCTGTGTGAAGGCCGCTATTTTTTTTAACACCCTCCCTATAACAACACATCTTTTGCATCAGCCAAAATACGTGCATGTAGAGAGCAGTGTTATTAGGAGGGTTGAACTCACTGGACTTCCAGTGATAATAAGACTGCTAAAAAAAAGGTAATTTTACTGTAACTGACCTGCTAATATCAGGTACCCCAAAACCACAGCCATTGTCTCTTGGCTTACTGGTGCCTCTAGAAGTGGGCATGTGTACACAGTACGTGGCATTCTCAGCACAGATGTAGCTCAGGTGAAGCTGACCTGACAACAGGGAGGTGGTAAAGCCCAGTGATCACTTCCCCATCCTGGGGATGTAGGGAAAGAAGGTGGCCAGTGAACGTGCTGTCTTCTTGTGGCAGCCTATGGAGGTAGTGCTAATGGTCATGGTTGACTTTGGCAGCTCCCATTTTTGGGTTCTTCTTTTTCCCCTACATAGAACTTGGCCTTTCTTGTGTTAGAACCAGAGGTGGGAGTTGCTCTAGGCAGTGAGGCTTGAAAATGCTTCTGTTTCCCATGTCCTGCTGAGCAGGCAGTGTCTGTGAAAGTTGGACAACTGAGGGTGGTAGTGACTGGAGAGCAGTAGCCACAACCTTACAAATTTTCTGAGTAGGTGAGCAGGGTAGCTCTGTCTCCTCCTGGCCTGTCCCAATCACCTACAATATCCTGATGTTTGCACAGATTGATGAGAGTGCTGGAAGGGGAAGATGATGTTTTTGAGCAATG
This sequence comes from Climacteris rufus, assembly GCA_013398175.1. Classification (NCBI taxonomy): domain Eukaryota; kingdom Metazoa; phylum Chordata; class Aves; order Passeriformes; family Climacteridae; genus Climacteris; species Climacteris rufus. The sequence goes on along the minus strand of VZRZ01002100.1, from coordinate 130,506 downwards.
ATGCTGTTTCATGGCTTCATCAACAGAAAGGACTTCTGGCTTTGAGGAGACATCTAGCTAGACATTTGAGCAGCATTAGCCTTGAGCCCCTTTCTTTCCTCTGTGGCCCTCTGTGTGGGTCAGAGCCTATTACTGGGCTTAGCTGTGATTCCTGGTCTTTATTTCTCTGTGCAGGTGCCTCTGGACTGTCCTTGTTTGATTACTGCAGTCTGTAGGCAGCTCATAAGAACAGGCTTCGGGAGCATCAGGTCAGCTTCTTACTGGGCTATGTTTAGACAGCAAAGATTCACCAGTCTGCATCTACAGATAATCTAACTCATTGTGCTATGCATGACACAGGCTTTGCATTTAACCTCTCAGGTGTGACAGTTTGCAGGAGAAACACGCAGGGCATTGCTGGTGTCTGGCAGTACAGAGCACAGCCACGGTCTGGGGACTCCTCCAGGCTCCAGGAGTGTTCACTCACACTGTGTGCATTTTGCAGCTAGCTGTGTTTTACCTGGCCATACCTGGAAGGTTTGCCAGGACTCAGCAGGTGAAAGGAGTGGGAAAACACCACACATTGGCAAAAGGCAATCGTCAAATGCGCAGGAAAGAAGGTTTTTTAACTGGTAGTGTTGGATCTCTCATACGCCTGTTACAGGCACTCAGACTAAAGAGGTGGCAAATAATGCAAACTTTTTTCTGTACTTATTTATTCATCTTTTTACTTTCATTTTCTTTGCTTATGTTCTCACCTTCTGGGAATGTGCAAGTTATCAGGTCTCACTGCCACAAATGCTTTCAGAAAATGAATTTGAAAGCCATATGCACAAACATGTGAAGAAATTGAACCATTTCAGATATTCTTAGGTAGTCATGCCAGAAGTCCTTCTCCATTAGAAAACAGAAAAAAACCCATAGGATACTCACTTAGCTGTCCAGCACATACTGAACATCCAGTGTCATCAGGAAAACTGGCTGTGACTAAGCCACAAAATGTGTAAATTGCTTTAAAATAATTATGAATAACAAATTCAAGACATTTGCAATGTGCTCATGAATATGTCAAAAATTAAACAAAAGATGACAAAATTGAAACATGAATGTGACTTGTAAATTCTTTCTTCGGTCCTAGGCATATTTCCTAGCTCACACAAACAAAACGAATGTCACTGAAATGCAATAATCTTCAAATAATGCATTTATTTATAATGATTTAGTGAGCAAATATTAATGGCTTTGTTTCAAGTGTGACTGGAACTATGTCAAATGTTTTCTTTTACAGAGTAGATACTAGATGCAAGGACTTTCACTTGTGGTATTAATTCTTATTGCTGCTTTCTTGTTAATTGTGTGTCAGATCTGGAGTGGCTTTAGATGATTTAAAGTCATACCATGGGACGTGTGGGATGGTCCTTGTGTGTGTTGCAGACAGATCTTCCCTGCTGCAGCTCCTGAGCCACAGGGAGAATGCAAATACCCCAGTTCATAGTGAGTTTGTGCCAGTTCTGCTGTGGAAGGCTCCAATTCAAACAGTGTTTATATGCAAGCTCAATATACCTGGAATTTAGGAACAAATGCCTTCTTGCTTTTAAAGCTTTTAGCAAAACATTAGCAGTGCTTTATAGTGTGATATGAAGTACAGTGCCAAAACTCAGGATAACAAGTATGCTTGAAAAACATTGAGCCTTGAACTAGTTTATTTATTAAAAAGAAAAAAAACGAATGAAAGAAAGAAAGGACGAGTAATTCACGTGCAAGTATATTTGATGGTAGCTCAGCCACATCCCTCTTTGGCCATTGCTTGGGCCAGTCCTGGGGCGGGGATCCATTCACTCAAAGGTTAATCTTTTAACATGTGTGCCAGAGTGTAGTAAACTGAGGCAACATTTCCATTTCCTTCAGAACCTTTTTAAAGAAGGTGCGAGTGCTGAGGCTGAGCGCGGCTGAGGCTCTGTCCGTCCCGCCCGGGCCATGTGCCCGCGGAAGCCGAGGCAGCGCCGGCTGCGCGGGGTTTTGAACGGGGCAGGGCGGCGTGGCCGGGGCTGGCAGCGGCGCTGGAGTCCCCGGAGCTCATCCCACGCTCCCGCCGAGCCGCCCAGCTCTGTTTGTATGAGTAATGGAGCGCCTGGGGGAGGGGATTGGTAAGCACCGAGCAAATACTCTCCGTGCTCATTTTGTGTGAGCCTGACATCCACACCAAGTCGAGACTGCCAGCGACGTAGTGTGCAGTCACATGCTGTAGCATTCATGAGTACAGATATAAATCAGGCAGATGTTTGTCGACTGGAATGGGTAATAATTTCTTTCTCTCTTTGTTTGATTTTGCATGTTAGCCTCAGATGACAATTTCAGAATTGCTTTCTGCAGTACTTCTCAATAAGCAGAATGTGCTTCACTGGAGATAGATGGAGATATTTTTGTAGGGAGATAAACATATTTTTAGATAGACGCAAATATGGACTTACACCCATATGCACATGCATATATATATACGCACACATATCTAGATATATATTTATTTTTTTACCTTGTGCCAGTGTTGGGGAAAGAAAAAGGATCTGACTTTTTATTTTAAACCCACAGCTTTTCTTTTTCTCTGAACAGACCAAATATGACAGTGCTACTCAAACTATAAAATCAAATTAGCACCCTTTATTGTGTTTGCAAACTAATTAAAATGTAAAATGTCCTGAAACCACTGGCTTACTGTGTGACAAATGTAAGATTAGAAACAATTAGAAGACACTCAAGAGGTTCGTGATGTTTAGATTTCTGACATTGTTCTAATCATCCCTTTAAGTAATGAAAACAATGGTTACCTAGAAATTAAAGGTTTAAAGGAAATTATCTTATTCGGTACAGTCATTAGTTAATGATTGTTTATCATTTTAAACGTTGCCATAGTAGTCAGAGGCTGATTTTTTTAAATCTGAAAGCAGAGGGGACATGTAATAATGAGCAAACATCTGCTTCATCTATTATTTCTATATATGATCATAATTTATATTGTAATACCACTATTGAAAGATGAGTGTGATATTTTTTATGATGATCCATATCCCATCCCTCGTGTGGCTCAGCACAGCTAGCATTTAGTCACTGTGTTATTTCAGAGCTGTTTTATCTTAAGAATTGGACAAAACTGAAAGTGATTCATGTTAATTTGTATGTGTGGTATGTAACCCTTATGAAACAATCAATCACTTATTTCAGTACTTGCCAACTTCCAGAATTAGTTGTTAAGGGTTTTTTTTGATCCGTTTCAGGACTCGGGGGTAATTTTTTATTTTTTTCTTAAACTTTTTTAGAAGAACTTTGACAAGAATGACAGGATATATAAACATTTCTTGGAGCTGTAAGGAATTTCAGTATTTCAGAGCATTTCTAAAGCCAGATGTTTCCCAAAGTTGGAAATAGCAGTCAGTACTCTTGCTTGAAGATTAGAAATAATAAAGGCAGCAGAGTGATTAATGCAAAATTACCTATTAATATTCAATTTTGTTCTTTTTTGTACCATAGAGAAATATTTGTGCTTTCTCTCCGAGTCCTTGGGAGACCAGTGTTTGACTTTATATTAATTAGTTATGTGAAAGTAGAATAGATTAGCCTTGGGGGATAGTCTATAGAAATGTATAGTGTGTCAAGATGTAACCCATGGAGGATGGGAATCTCGTAATAAGCATTTACTGTAGACAGATGTGTACATTTCTGTGACTGATTGTGGTGGAATTATTTATTATGCTTTCAGCTGTTAAGAATCCAGTATAAGACAATGTGCTCAAATTGTTCTCCATTAATTTTCAGCACCAAACCTTAAAGGCAGACCGCGCAAAAAGAAGCCATGCCCACAGAGAAGAGATTCATTAAATGGCATTAAGGATTCCAACAATAATTCTGAAAGCAAAGCTGTTGCCAAGGTAAATCACTTAATAATACTCTTTTCAGTACACTCTCCTTTTTTAGGTACAACCCTGCCTTTGCTTCCCAGCATGTGGTTTCAAATTTAGAGTGTAGCTTAATTTCTTGGAGAGATAAATGTAATTTTTTCAATAGTTTTATTTTCACTTTAAATCATGCCTGTGTTCAAAGTTATCAGCAACTATAATCACCTAACAACCTAATGCTATCAGCTTGTTGGTAACTGGTAGTGCTTAAGCTTTCTTGGCATCTAGTGTTAGTTTTCACATTCTGTGACACACAAACATAGTTTGTGACAGTATCTTCGAATTAAAAATAAACCTGGGAGCAGCTCACACTGTTACAATGTACTTCTAAATATAAGTTTGAAGATAAACAGAGTGTGAAACAAGAGCTGCTTCAGTAATGGTTTCTAAGAAGCACACACAAATGACATTACCCTGATGTTAAGATCTCAACATTTTTCGTTTAGGAGGAAAAAAAAAAAGATAAAGGCAGAAACTCAGTATGAAAGCTTAAAAAATATCCGGGCTGTTCCTTTAATCCTTAGTGCTGAGCTGCATGTTCCATGGTTTGCTGAATAGTGCATGCTTTTACAGAGTCTTCTGTATGTGCTGTAGTGCTTAGCCCATACTGCAAGTAAAAATTGGATCATTGATCTGTGTTTATAGACTTAATCTCTTAAGATATTTATGGGTTTGTGTCTTTTCCTTCAAATATTTTTAAATGGAGTTTCTGTAGTGTAAATTGCATCCTATTTTCTATGTTGTTTAAGTGGTTTTAAATAGGAATTTGGTTTTCTCTTAAAAAAAAAGAGCAGCACAAATGGCTCCTTTCAAGATGATTTAATTTGAAATTCTAAGGTGTGAAGATGGAAAATTACTTAGAGCAATACTTGATTTTTATCTGAGGCAGAACTTTGTCACTGATACTTTCAAGCTAGACAGCTAAAGAGGTTTGCTTATACTGAATTTTTACACCAACCTCCTTCCGAATCTATTGTTCCAATAAATCAGATAGATGTGTATCTGAAAAACGCTTCCATTGTTGTGACCATCTCTTTAGGAAATACAGTGAATCTATAGATCCATTTGCATTGGTATTGTTGTACACAGTGAATGTCCTGGGAGATTAGGAGGTTAAAGAGGTCAAGTGGAAGTGTTCTGCTCCCAGTTTCTCATAGGAAGGCAAATTAAATTCCACCTCCTCCTCCTCCCTAGGAGTTCAGTTAAAATTGTGCCTTCTGTTGATGACGATTAAAGAGGCTGAAGTTCATGATGAAGCTCTGCCCTTAAGTCACTGTTTCTCTTCTTTTTGTGCCCTATTGTGCTCAGTTGGAGTCTGTACTATCGTATTAGACAGGCATGGTAAGAGGCGAAGGAGCCTGGTGTGTTGAGTTGCAGGGTCCTGCCAGATACTATAGAGTTTGTCTGAATGTTTTCTCTGTGAAAGAATGTGCAAAATCCGATGTGTGAAAATGTCTCAATTTGCCTCAATTCCCCCTTCCCCCAAGCCATTTCTCCTGTTAAAATATTGCCAGTGAGCTGCGACATGGACCGTATTGTCAAAGCACCCCAGACTGTAGCACAACAAGCACACTCCTCAGCACCTGATATATAGGTATTAGATAATTAAAAACAACAGTAACACTTCATACCAAATTGTTTATCCTCTCTGTTTATATTTGGGTTCACACTACTAGTCAGATGGGAGGATATTTCAGATGAGAAGTAATTCCGCCTATTTATCTAGTCATACTGTGCTCATCATTGTGCAGATATTAATAGCATTAATTATCCTGGCCAGCTTAATTTCATTATAAATCATAGACATGTTCATGATATAATGTCCATGCATGTAGTCACACTGACTTCACTGTGACTCTTCACATCAGTCTGTGTCTCAGGGCTGTGGATATACTTCCATAAGAAGAGGACAGTGAATCCAACCCTCTACAGCAGATGTACTGCACTTTATGCAGATCCTGCCTGTGGGTTACTGGGGAAGGAGGCAAAGTGTATTTGGGAAAGGGGAGGAATAGAGATCCACCTACTGTCTTCTCATTGCTGGGAACAGTTGGGATGTGAAGTTGTCATCTGAAGCTCCATGATGGACTTCAGCAGTGGTTATCCTTCTCTGTGAGTGCTCCATCTCCAAATAATGCTGCCAATGGGTCCATGGAGAGCAGGGTTGAACATGGCTTGTGTAAATGGACCAATCCAGTTGTATCAGATGCTGAAGCATTTTGATAGAGGTTCTGACCTTATCGCTGTTACAGATAAAACCCTTCTGACCAGAAGTTGTGCTGCTTGCATTCTCAGATCATGTCACTCAGTGTCTGGCAGCAGCCTTGTTTCTCACTGGTGAGGCAACAGCTCTGACGGAGTTGCAGTGGCTGTACCATTTGGGTTGGGAAGTGCCAGAAGGGACATTCTGAAGGCTGTGGTTTTGAGCCTGTCAAGACCAATGCAAGCTGCATGGTTGTAATGACTTGCTGAATTTCATGTTCTGAACTACCTGTGACTAGAAAGCTTAGCTCTTAAAACGTTCTCATTAGGCATGTTTGCCTTGAACCATCAGCAGATGATTTTGAGGGTTTCACAGTTACCTGATGAGGAAAAGTGTCTGGTTGGGGAGGAGCAGCTCGGAGTAAATTCCAGTGTAGGAGGCTTGTTCAAATAGTAATGGCAGGACAGACAGTGTGGTCCTCGACCTGCAGGTGCTACCAGGGAAAGTGGGTCTTTCATGTCCCACTTCTTCGTTTTGATCTCCTTGCTGGTCACTGCATCCATTTTAGTACCTCCTGGGGAAGATCCCAGGGGAGTTCCTTCCCATGCTGGGAAGGGAATACAAGGCCATCTACTGCGGCAGGATCAACTCTCCTGGAGAGGGATATGTCAAGCTCTTCTCTTGAAACACTCCCAGGACTCTGGAGGCTTTCATGCTTCACATGTCAACAGTGCTGGACAGGCCTTTGGGACTTAAAGGCTCCAGCCGATGACCCTCGTTTTACCTGCTTCATCCTCCCAAAGGGTGTTTCCAATCAAAGTGTGCAGAAATGCATTCTAAGTCTTTTTAAAACTGGCTGATCTGACCATTTTGAGGAGCTGAAAGGATTAACTTGTTAAACGTGGAAATTGTCTCCAAATGAATCTGTTCATTACATCTCCTAGTGCAAATGCTGAAGTAAATCTCTCACTGCATTTGTACAGCAAGATCTGGGAAATTGGTTTAAAAGTTTCCAGGATATGCTTTTCCTGTGGCCACAGGTGGCCTGGCATGCTCTCACATCTGGAGATTTATTCCGAGCACCTCGGCCGTTATCTGATGAAAACTGTAAAATGCAGGTCTGCTGTGGTTTGTGTTGTGTGTGACCTCTGGCAGAAGACAAACACACGGGTGTACCCATGAGTGTCCACTGGCCATTTGATCATGGATCATCCACCTCTGATGAAGCACACAGCAGGAGGTGGTCAGATGTTCCAGAGCCCATCTCCGTGCACCCCCAGCTTATCCAGCTTAACCCAACCGTGGCGCTGGGTTGCCTGTCAGGTCCTGAGCCCTCAGTTTCACTTTGGAGGTGTTACTCACAGAGTCATTCAGGTTTTCTGAGCAGACCAGAAAAGAGCACAGCCAAGAAAAACTTGACATTCAGAACCTTCCTCCAGATCACTGCCCTCTGGGAAGATTCAAAATCGTGTTTTGAAAGAGAAGGGCAGTTTTTGGTGCTTGCTGCAAATCTGGCATCATTCTCGCTGATTTTGATATGTTTATGCTGGATTTATACTGGTGTTGTCCTGAATGGCATTTGGACCTTTTGGTTCTCATTAATCATTGGTCATGGCATTCATCCTTATTGCCTGTCAGGTGGTGGGCAGGTTCCAAAAGTGAGGCTTGGGTCTCAAATGCTGAGCAGATGAAGCATTGTAGCCTTCACCGAAGCTTTGTTGAACCTGACACTGGTTGGAGTCCACTCATCGCATTTTGACACCTCTCAGTTCCACAGGGGCTTTGACCTTGCTTCTCTGTTGACTGAAGAGGGGGAGGTTGTGTGTACCACGCGTTTTTCTCACTGCTGGTGGCTTTCTTAATGTTACTTAATTTGTTTCCCTTTCTCTCCTTAAGGGTAGTATCCCTTGCCATTGGTTTGCTTGCATAGCAGTGAGCTTCAGTTTCAGTTAGAGTTCGTGCCCAGGTTGTCTTTGCAAACATAGTTCTGAATTACTGAGTTTGAAAAATAAAATGCAAGCAAGTGGGAAAACTGAAAAATTGTTCCCAGGTCCAATTAATTTGTTCCAAATTTGCAGCTCAAATTATAAAAATCTTAAAATTATTGAAGTCATGCATTTCTTCTGGGAGTTCTAACCCAGTCTTTGGTGAAGCATTGAAGCCTATGACAATATAATGTAAATTTTATAAGCAGAAGCTGTTAAATAATTTTTGTGAGGTGCCAAAGTAAAAAAAAAAGTTACAGGATTACAGCTCTGACCTGAAAAGTGGATGAGGAAGTCCAAACTTTATTTAATAGGAATAAAAAATCCTGTTAGCTCCATTGACTTTTGGATGAAACCCAGGATCTTTACAAAAGTTTAATCACCAAGCATATCCATTACTAAAAGGCAAAGCATGGTGTCTTGGGCTGTAGGAAGACAATATCTCATTGAACTGTGCAGCTGGAGAATATCAAGCAGTACACTGGACATACTTCAGCAGCAAGTGATCAAGAACAATCCCACAGGAGGTCCATTTCCCAGTCCCTGCTGTGTTGCCTGGGAGGAGTAAGACTACCGTGCAGTGGCCACTGTGGAGGTTTTTCAGCAGCATCAGTTGCCATGGAAAATTGTGACCACTTGTCCCCTCTGGTTAAGAGCTACCATTGCATTGTCCAGCATCTATGGAGAGCTGTGGAGGCAGATCACCTTAAGTCAGTGCTTTCTGCAAAGTTAATACCTGGAGGAGTACAAAGATGTTGGTTTCCCTGAGCCTGAAATGCCAGGGTAGCTTGATTAAGATGAAATCAGCGTATTGTGGTCTTTCCAATGATATGTTTGTTGTTTGTTTGCAAGCACTTATGTAGTGCTCTTCATAGCAGTTGCTTCCAAAATGTCAACAAATATCCAGGAAGCACCTGGTTTAGAAGTGACAATTCTGAAGGAGGGTCCATGGCTTGCACGACCAAGAGCTCCTGCCTTCCTGAGCAGCAAGATACTCTGCTCTCCTCTGGTGTCTTCCTGAAATAGCAAATACTGGCTCTTAGAGTCTTCCTGCTCCCTCTGGGAGCACAAAGGACATGTCTTGGATGGCGTGTGGAACTGCCAGAAGGCTCCTGACAGCACCCAAAAGCATTGAAGGGACAGTGCAAATCCAAAATACATGTAACCATCTCCACTACCTTGTGTTAGAGAAATTCCAGTGTTTCACTGGAAATGTATTGATCCCATAGTCCCAATGTCTTTTAAACATCAGGTTTCTGCTCTTTTTATTTTCTTTGTATATGTACCTTACATGAATGCTCGACTTGTAATTTGTTGGATTCAATTAGAGGATTGTCTTCAGAAGGGACTGCAGGATAAAGCCAGTCTTACTGGATATTTTTCCCCATGTATGAATACTGAGGAGATGTATAGTGGTTCCAATTGATTGATTTCCTGGCTGGCACACATCATCTGAGCAGTCCAGTAGGAGACCTGGAGCTCTGGGACTGCCCCTGTGCATTGGGGCTGCCAGCCTCTCCCTTCTGCTGAACACTTAGGGCAGATGCTCAAATCCACTTGACTAAAGTCTGTGCTACAGCAGAACCTCCACTCATGTGCTGAGAGATGTGCCTGGGTAAGACTTGCCAAGGTTTGCATCTATTTTGGTGGGCCAAAGGAGAGAAAAATGTATCATTTCAGAGCTGGCTGCTGAGCATTCCTGGAAGGGGCTGAGCACCTCAGCTCCAGGGGTTGTCTACAGGAGTTGACAATGCTCGGTGTCGATCCTGGAATGAGGGTTATTATTAGACTTGCTAATGGCAAGTGTATGTGAGAGATGGAAGCTGTCTGTGACATAGCAATGTATAGTCATAAAAATGCAGATCTGGAGAGCATTACCAATGAGTTATAATGATTTAAAGATGTGGCTATTTAAAAATGTTGTGACTAAGATTCAGAACAAGACATTTAGCTCTATAAATAGCTTCCTTTGTTTCCCCTCAAATACAGTCGCATGGTTTGGCCTTCACTTTTTTTCAACAATCCATTTTGCTAGGAGAGGATATTTATTCCTTAAGTGAAAATTAAAGGTTACCCAGATCTGATATGACATCTTTTCTTTTCCCAGGTAAAATGTGAGGCTAAGTCAGCTTTGCCCAAACCCAAGAGTAACAACAGCAACTGTAAGAAAGGCTCAAGTGAGGATAAATCAAAGATTGCCGTAGGTGAAGAATGCCGAGCTGATGAGCAGGCTTTCCTTGTGGCTCTTTATAAATATATGAAAGAAAGGAAAACACCAATTGAACGAATACCCTATTTAGGTTTTAAGCAGAGTAAGTATCCTTTTTCTCACTTTCTTGTTGACATTTTAGAATGGTTTGGCTTCTCTGGAGAAAGCATTTGCACACGAAGCCTATTTTAAAGCCTTATGGATGGGGGGGGACCATGTTTATATCTACACATTTTCCAGTCCAGGCATTTCACTGTCTTATGCCTAGATTTGCATCTCTTCCTTCTGGGTTAGTTGCTGCCGGATATTTATAGGTTTAAATCCACTGATTATGACTAGAAATAGGCATGTTGAAAACTCTCTAGTTTTCTGTTTTGTAAATCTGCAGCGTCTGTAATGCCTTTCTTCTGAGTTAATAATATGACGTATCTTTATTGTGCCCAGATGTTCTTTATGAAAGGACAAATACTAAAGGAAGACATTTAAAGGTGGTCAAGAAAGGCACAAAAGGGATCATATTTTTAAGCTCCAGAATGTGTTTATAGTTAATAAATTACTGACTTTGGAGAATAAAACCAGACTGTATCTGCTTAATACAGAATGCAATGTTTAGAATTGCTTTGGCATGTACAGTTTGTAGTGCCACAATCTGTAAAACAATTGTAGGTGGAGAAGATACAGCCGAAACGGAATTTTGCATAAATATTGCAGCACAATGTAGATCTTTCACAGTTTCCAACAAAAGCTGTAAATGGGGGTATTTTTCCTCCTTATCTGTAGATTGAATGATATTTTATTTCCTTAAAGGGAAAACGCCATGGATTGAAATATTATTTACTCTAATTTATCTCCCAGATTAAAACCATGTGTTATTTTGATGAAGAATGTCAAACCTGTATGTTTTACATAACAATTTACATACCTAATAGCAATTGGCACTGATTGCAACAGGCCTCCAGCAGCCATTATAAACTTATATAACTCTGAATGATTACAGTGTTTGTCTGAAAACTGGCTGCTTGAAATGGGAGTAAAATTAATGTACTATGAACAGCTTCGTTGCATTATGCATTGATTCAGATTAAATCAAGGCCTAAGCAAAGCTCTTGATAGCTTTGAAGCAGTACAGGGTTCAATGAGGCTTTCAGAACATTTTGTGTTGAAGAAATTATTTTTTT
>VZRZ01002100.1:91691-118966 GCA_013398175.1 Climacteris rufus | reverse complement strand
CCCCCATTCTACACTCCCTCGAGCATAGAGACAGGGTGGGCTTGAAAGACAAACTAAAGTATTATGTCTAAAGTTGCCCACTGTGGGTGGGGCCCACTGCTAACATTTAGCTGAAATACATTGAAACTTGCCTGACATTCATTATGAAGTAGGGGCCTGATCCAGCAAATACTTAAATACCAAGAGTAAGTATGCTGAGAAGAGCAGAAATGTTTGCAGGATGGGCCTCTGTATTTGCCCAGCAAGGCTTGTGCAAACATTGCCAATACAAATAGGTTAGTGGAAAGAGGCAGTATGTACAGTCCAGCAGAGCATCCCTCCATGGAGAAAGAGATCCCATTCTCTGTGGTCCACAGTGTTATTGCTGACCTCAATATTTGTAGTGTGTCTGTGGGGAATCACTCACCGTTGGTGGAATTGTGCATACACCTTTCTTAGGGCTGACATGAATTTTTCTTCTAACAATTAAATGAGATAAAAACTAAAATAAAATAAAAATAAATAAAATGAGACACCAGCAAGCAGTGGCCCCATGGAACAGGGGTCCAGGGTGAAAAGTACATGAAAGGGGAGACATTCTGCAGGAAGTAACAACTGTCTCCCAACACATCCTTTGAATTGCCTCTGTGCCTCCGACCCCACAGCCATGGGCAAGGCACAACCAGCCACAGCATAATTATTCCAGTAATGCTCATTCGTGCTCCATCTGGGTTCATTCACGCAGGGCCCGCTAGAATGCAGCTTATTGTTCATTGATTATGGAGACCATTATCTGAGCTGCAGTAAATATTGGATATTGTCTAATCAATAGGCTTTCTCTGTGAGCCAGTGTGTGGCTCGTGCTTGCTTGCTAATGAAAGCAGTATTAAACAAATAATTAAAAGCAACATTCTTCCCAATGAGTAATTTGTATTATCAAAGTTATGGAAACGTGCTACAGTCATTATACCTTGTCTCTTATCAGCAAAGTCAAATGAGCCCATTACCTTTGTCGCAGTGTATTTTTCCAATCCTGTTAAGGAATCTGTAAGTGTGTTCTCTTATATGTAATTAAAAATATATATAGTATGGGCTAATATTTACTCTTCAGATTATGTAAATACCTCTTTGGAAAATGTTTCACAGAGCTTTTTCAGGGGCTGTGAGCTTTTTTTTTCTCTATTTTTCTTTTTTAAAACTGTTTAATTTACATTTCTTTGAAATATGTTGGCTAATGCAATGCTTATCTAAATACTTATTGTCCCTCTAACAGTTAACCTTTGGACTATGTTTCAAGCTGCTCAAAAACTGGGAGGATATGAAACAGTAAGTGTTTAAGTAACTTAAATGAAATAATTGTGCAATCTAACTTTTCCCTGTTAGAAAAAAAAAACCGTAAAAGCAAACAATGATTTGCTGCATTTTAGGCTAGCTGTACTCATTGTGGGTTTATTGGACCGTTTTTGGAAACAGTCCCAATTAGTTCCAGATTTGGCAAAATTGTAAACTTGTCGTAAAAACTACAAGTGGAAAACATATGTAACTCTTCCCTGTCAAGGAAATTAGTTGGGTCTGTAATTTTTTCCCATGTTGAGAAAGGGCTATTATTGTACAACAAGCCAAGATTGCATAAAAGAAATTTCACTTGGCAACATCCCTGACATCTGTTCATGTCTAATATGGGAAATGTATTAAAGGCTTTCAAAAGTAATCAGCATTGTCCATTAAGGAATAGTATGCTGCAGAATCTTCTCTTATTCCAAGTGTAAAAGATCTTTATTAGACAAGGGTCAGTACCACATAAACAGGAAGTTATCAAAGTAATTCAGAAAAGTCTCTGACACTTTTTATCAGCTAACCATATCTGACAAGAGCAGTTTATTTTTAGCTCACAGGAAAACTTGATGACCACGGATTTTACGGCATGTATTTTGAACCAATAAAATATTAGAGCAACAAACTTAGATTAAAATCTTGAAATGAGAAGAAAGAACTGCATTAATATGGCACATCGAGATGACATCTGTAATAAAAAAACAATTGACATAGGAAGATGTCGTCATTGGAAATATTTTCTTTGCACACAATGATCAGATTAAGTTGTTCAGTTCCTGCAGCAGTTGGATGAAAGAAATTATTTTTGCTTTGTTTACGAAGTAATCTGGGACATATCTGTGCTGTAGAGAAATGACAAGAAGAAATTCACTATCAAGAAACTGAAAGTCATTTGAACCAAAATGCAAAACTCACTGTTTTCCTTCCATACAATAAAACACATTGTTCTGTACATCAGCAGTCTGGGCTGCTTAGCATGGGTGTGCCTGGGATTTTGTGAAACGTGAAATCTAGCATTTAAAAAAAAAATAAAAACTTGATTTGGCTTTTATTGTTCCTCTATCTTTCATTAATCAGCACATACCATGCTTATGTACAGGGGTGTGTGTGGGTGTGCTCATGGGTATGTGTGAATGAATAGCTACCATAGATAGATCGTTACAGCAATTATGAGCCAACAGTAATTGTGTGAGTTGTAAAGTGCAATGAAAATGAGGGCTAAAATCTTGAACTTGATCCAGAGCACCAGGGAAGGCCAGGAGGGAGATTGAAGGGAGAGTGGCGTGTCCAGAGTGGTCAGGGAGGTGAGTGATTTTCACAACAATGTTTCAGGTTTGCTTGAAGGGACCAAGTACAGAAGCAGGGATGCCAGCACGGTGGCTTGCTGGAGAGACCTGAGTTTTAGTGCTAGAGGGAGAGGGATGGATTTAGACATGCTGGAGCAGGTACCTGTACCTGGGACAGACCAGGAATAGGATTGTGAGTTTGTGACCACGAGGCCAGAGAGCCAGGTCTGAGAAATGTGACAGGATCAGAGGGGAAGGATCACATACATGAGAATGTTATCCAGAGTAGCTTCAGTCCACACTTGTCTCAAAGCTCCTCTCCTTTTCTCAGTGACAGATGTTCTCTGTTGTTTAGAGGCATTTGTCACCTTTCATGAAAATGTACCAGTGGTGCTTATTCTTCATAGAGAGTAAAACAAGCAACTGCTTGCTGTTCAGTAAATGGCAAGGCAAGCATAACTCACACCCTGTGACATACCCGTGAGCCCAGCTTTGGTTTGAGAGTCTGAAATGATGGTCCTGATTCTGTTTTTATGATGTGAGTGGCATCTGTGCTCTTTGCAGGCAAGCTGAAGTTGGGAGGACTGTTGTGATGCAACTTAAGTTGTATATGGAGCATGAGGTTTCCTGACCTCAATCTCTTCTGTTAAGTCTCATCCTCAATATGGATCTGCCTTTGCTTTAAATCCCCTGAGTGTTAAATTGATAGCTGTTGCAATACTTTGACCTATGCACACCTTGGTTTTTATTATTTTATGGCCAGTTGATACTCATTGAGTTTGCCAAGCTGCATTCGTTTGTATATGTTTTATCACAGCAAGCACTGCTGAGAAATCTTTGTATTTTGTGTTTCATTTTTCACACTGCAGTGGATTGTTGGGGTGATACAGACCTCACTTGTCAGTTCTAGGATCTTCAGCAGGTCTAGTTATATGCAGAAGTTTAGAGTGAGTGCTGTAATTCAATAATGAGCAGAATTCACCACTCAGACACACAGTGCCACCGAGGAGAAGTCATGTGCAGTGCAATGGTTTTCTCAAATCTACCCTGCTTAAAATGCATTTATCACTATAGCCCCTTCCCTCTGACTTGAGCAAACCATTTGTCTATTACAAGGGTTTCGTCATCTTTAATTTGTTTTAGAATTTCACAAGTTTCTGATTTGTGCATTGAGATAGAAATACGTCTTTTCTCTTGGAAGTATTGTAAAGAAAAGAATATTTTAAAGTAGATATTTGACTTCAATGTAATGACAGCCATTTTATGAACAGGAAACAGATAAAAGTTTGGTTAAAATGACATATGGAAATTTAGAGTGGTCAGATGACTGTTTTTTTACAAGTAAGCATAGAAACCTTCCCAGTTAAAGCAGTTGCACACTTTACATTCTTGGGCAGAACGATGATAGTCTGCCCATTTTCAATTTTATCCATTGCCTTGTCCACTTTGGTCATGCATAGATGTTTCATCAGGGTCTAAAACACATTTTTGAGAAACAAGCAGGGATCATGTGCAGTGTTTTTCAGCTTCTGCACAGATTCACAGAAAAGTGCAAGACCTCTGAGGCCCATCCTGTCAGTTAAGGATCTAAAAGTGACAGAATGGCCAGGGACTGGATTGGAGATGCAGAGAACAACTTTCTTAGCCACCTGCCTGACTTTCATCCTATCAGGGGCTGGAATGAGTCCGGTGAGGCTTGACAGAGAGCATTACCTTTGCATATGGGATATACATACAGCATATCTAATAGTGTCAAGTCATGATTGTGGGTCATATTTAAGGGCTCTACATTTAGAGTACTTATGAGAGTTAATTCTCCTCCATTTGATTACTAATTCTTTGTTAGTTGTCATCTGTGTAATACCACACTCCCTTGTACTTCCTGTTGGATGTAATACAGGTTTAATAAAAATAGTGACCCTTAACTGGTTTAAGGCCTTAAGAGATAAAGCTGTCTCTTTGGAGTTGGGGGAATCATGTTTCTCTTAAACAAAGATATGTGAAATGAGCATCTTTGTTACTAATAATAGGAGAGTGCATTAGAAAGCATGCCATAACTGACCTTCACAGTATAAATGGTTTAAAATGTTCCCAAATCGCTGGATGAAATAGGAAACAATGCCATATTCTAGGGGGCTGAGCTGCAGTGCCATTTAACAGCCATTTCCTGGAATTCTCTCAGTCACCCTAAGTCAAATGAGTGAAATGTGTGCAGATATTCATATATGAGAAATTTTCAGGATTTACCTAAAGAGTTACTTACCTTGGCAAGTCATGAAATAACATTTTTCCTTTTGAGCCAACATAAAAGGAGTGCCTTGGCATGTTTGCAGAAGGTTGTGCTGCTGAATGGACTCTACCTGGAGATGTCTTAGAAAGATAAAGGGTAAAAAGAAAATTAGGTGGAGCTTAACCTTCAGTGTGTAGCAGCTTAGATTTTGCCAAAGGTCAGTGGGATCCCATTTAGCTATTGCCTCCTGGAAGCAACAATAAAGTGCTTTGGTTTTTAAAAATTAGTGATTGACACATACAGCAGTCCTGTGTCTGGGCAGGCCCAAAGAAACTGGTCTATCAGTGGAATGCAAAGCTAACTGGGCTTGTTTCATACAGAACTAATACCCAGAGCTCTGAAGAGAGCTGTGAACATCATGTACCATGACCAGAAAATCCCCATTATGTTTGCAGCAGGAAATAAGCAAGAAGCCTTTCATGAGGAAGGGAGCTGGGATTGCAGTGCAGAAGACCTTAAGATTTCTCAAAGCAGAAGACACCATTAAAAGCATATGTGTAAATAGTCCTCTGCTTTAACAGATAAGGTCATTGTTTTTATTTGTTTTTTCTTGACTACCAGTCACTGCATAATACTTTGCTTATAAGAACCAGATCAGATCTGTTCTCAGGTCCCTGGACAGGCCAGTCTCTTGCTTAACTCCAATTTCTGTTGGCTGGGAAAGATATTACCGAGGTTTTCAAAAGTGCTGGCTTCCAATGGGCCCACCTCTCAGATTTTGAAGCTGTAGTTTGGAGTAAATTGCAGGAGGGCTCTGAAACCCAGAAAGCCGCTTTAAAACTAAAGCCAGCACTGGAATGTGAAGCTGTCAGAGATAACACTGGCCTGTGAAATCGCCTTGCTTAATGGGTGAGCCTGGACCATCCCGCACTTCTGGAAATGTGGCAGGCACTGGGAGCAATGTGGATGCTGTTAGGAGTAGGGAAAAACGAATCAGAAAACTAAAGCAGCGAAGGCAGACATTTTTGGGAGGAACCACAACCATAAGCAAAGCATTGTCAAGCATTACCCTTTCCTGACTCCTCAGAAAGTTTGTTCACTGAGGTACCTGGGAAGAACTTGTATGAGAAAGGAAGGCAGTCCTTAGTTTGGATATGGTCAGCATGGGCATCCAGCTTGAGCAGTGCTGCCCTGCATGACAACGGTGCAGTTTCCTCAGTGCAACATTTTGTTCAGATTGTTTAAGGACGTAATTAATCGGTTCCTTTAGTCCTTTGAAGTTTATTAAGCATAAAAAATAAACTTTCCAGAGCGAGGGAAAACTCAACCCCAGGCTTTGTTAGAATAACAATTGTTTCAGGGAATGTCAAATTTAAACTTAGCTCTGTATGTGGGAGGGCACAACTCTGCTAATTGACAAGGAGCTCTGGTCCATTGCAGATGTAGAATTGGATAAAGCTGGGCAAATGTTTGTGAAAATACTATTACTCTAAGCATCTTAGAGGAAAGAGACACCAAAAATGATCCAGGGACTTCAAAGGGATTCACTTTTCCCCTTAAAGTTGGTTATGTTTACTCGTGTTCCAGCTTGAGTATCAACTCTTGAGTCAGCTCATGGTAAATGAAACGAAGGCTCTAAAGTTAACATTTTCCTTTTGAAAATGAAGATCATGCTTCTTAGTCACATTGGGATGTTTATAAAGGGAACTTACAGTAGTCCTCTTGCTAACTAATCCTTGGCTTTCATTTAAAGCTTCTGCACAGCATCCATGTTTTTAGCCAAGGCATCAGGGCCTGGCCCACAGCCCTGCAAGCCAGCAGGTTGTGCTTGTCAGAGGGCCAGAGCACAGACCCCAGAGCAGCTCTGTGCACCTTCACTCCCCTGCCTCTGAGCCTGCCAGAGGCTCAATTGCAGCAGTCCCCAAGGGATCTGTGATTTTGGGAGCTACAAGAAGGCAAGGGCTGTCCTCTGTCCTCTGCCTGTCCTGAGGACCAGTGGAATGTGGGAGGCAGGACCAGAGGTAGCTTCCTGTCCAGGCATTCCTCCACAGCAGGGTACATGGTCCAGCTCTCATTTGACCTCTTGGGCTGCGTAAGGAGCATCCATTCATATTCTCAGGATGTGATGTTCTTTATGGCTCATTAGGACTCTGGTTCTTCAAGCACTTTAGTAGCAATGGTAAGAAGTGTGGGTATCCTGGGGAAGAGACAGCATAAGAACTGAAACAAAACATTCTGAAGATGAACCTTATCATCAGATGAGTGTTTGAATTGTATTTAAATAATTTGCTTGTGCAGAATTTATCCTTGAATTGCTTGAATCCTTGTGCTGGTAGTCTTTGGATTTATTATAAAAGACAGAAAATAAAGTTAGTGAATTAAGTCAGTTCATTAGCTTTAGGTAAGGTTTAAGATCAAACACTTCCCCCCCCCATCCCCAGTGTCTATAGGTGCAGACTATGCTAAGGTGCTAATAGTGAGTTAAAGGTGCTGCTATTTTCTGGAGAACTGTGCAAACAATAAATTTGAAGAAATTGAAACATTATCAAATTATAAGACTCCAGCCATGCTTTTGGCTTTGGAGAATAATTTCTGCAAAGAAAGAATTTTCCCTTTGTATTGAGCAAAACAGAAACACCTCTTACCCTGTAATGTTTAATGATGGTAGCTATCTCTGTTGTTTAGATTAAAATTACAGGACTCAGATTGCAAGTTGTAATATTTGTTTTCTTCTGATTGCTGCCTTTAGCTCCTCAGTAAACGCCATTGACTGCTCTGTGGGTAACTCCAAAGAAGCCTCCAGGGCTGAATATATTAAAATCCACAGCATTCCACAGAAAATGACAAAATTCTCCCCAAATTACCCCCACAGTTTTCTGCCGGCCTTCTTTATGAGCTGCAGGCAAAAGGGGGTGATCTGTTGTGTTTGTCCTAGTCCTGTTTTTCTTCCTGTTTTAAATACAGAAGAATATATAAAACAATGAAGTGGTATTCAGAAACAATCCTTTTGCCAGGTCTTCCATCTGTTATTCTGTATAATCCTAATTTCTGTACAAAAAAACCAGAACCATGGTATGCAACTCAATATGTTACAAGATGTTTATTTTCATCAACATGGTCCAATAAAGTACATAGCTCAAATATTAACATTGGAGTACATTAAGATTTCATTAGTATTTGATCTATATATTTTACAGACATAAATGGATAAAAATAAACAGCTTGTAACATATAGAGTTACAGACTATGCTTTTGTGGATTTACAGAATTCTGTGGTGGATTTGGGTTTTGCAGCAGATTTATTTTCTCTAATTCAGTTAAAATAACTATGTAATCATTATTTGTGCTGAGTATGGTTTGAGCTTCATTTTCATAATTCACTGTGGGATTTGTCTGCATAACTTCTGATGGTTAATGACCCTGTATTGATTGAGATTCTCTTTTGTGAGTCTGTATTGCTTGTGACTTGCTAATGAATCAGTCAGATCACTCCATTTTAGAGAAAAAGAAAATAGACGTAGTGTTAACTTACAAAAAAAAAGGACACCCAAAGCTCTTTGCACTCTGTATATTCTGTAGGGGCTTTTATGGTGCTTGTAGTACATGCTGTTCTGAAAGTGTCATACATGCATTTGTTGTTGTGAACTCAAATGCTGTAGAATCTGTAAAGATGCAAGATTAAATTTTCCATTGCCGTTTTTACAGATAACAGCCCGTCGACAATGGAAACATATTTATGATGAATTAGGTGGTAACCCTGGAAGCACAAGTGCTGCTACATGTACTCGCAGACATTATGAAAGGTAAGATAACAAATCTGAAATGCTTGTTTAATAATGAAAAAATTAATTTGGAAAGCCTTCAAAGCATTTTATAAAGAATTAGAGAAAAAGAGAGTGAGTCTTCTTAAAGATTCAGTAAATATTCCCCCAACAGTTTAGTCAGATAATCCATTGTAATTTAAACCAGAGTGTCTGTCTCCAGTGACTAAATAAAACAAGCATCTGATTTTTCTTTGGTGTATATATCTTAATTTTTGCAACAGCTTTCCAGTTAAAGAAGCTGAAAAATTGAGCAAAATATATTCAAGGAAAAATAAGAAATGACAGCTAATTGATGCAAACACTTGTCTTCAGTCATTTTTTAGGAATACCAATTAAGCAAATTGTGGTTTTGATCAAAATAATGGGGTGGCCCACAATGCAGGGTGCTGTTAATGTTGTAGGTCATGGCGAGCGTTGCATTCCTCTTCTTCATTGCATTCCTTCCCTCCTCCCTGCCTGCGAGCTGCTGCCAAACACTCTTTCTCTGCAGCCATTGTTGCTGGTCAGAACTGTTGATTTCTTATTCTTCCCATGTAGATAATAACTTCCAGGGCTTGTGAAGCCAGCACACATTGAATAAAATACCAGAGCTGGAATGTTGTTTTGGTTTGGTTTTTAGAAACAACTCTTGGGGTTTTTTTCTTTCTTTTTCTGTTTTCTTTTATCTTTTTTTTTAATTTCTATTTCTTCTATTTTTTTCCCTTAGACAAGCAAATGTGAATAAAAGCTCAGTAATTTCAGGCTTAGATAAGGAAAATTCAGTCTTCTGTTCGTTCCTGGGTATAAACAAGTTACTTTGCTGGGCTCAGGAAGAGATTGTACTTGCCTGTGCAGAAGGTGGTACAGCAGAACTGTGCTCAGTGGGCAGTTTTTCTCCTTATCTTAGTGCCTTATGTGTCAGTCTCTCCAAGAGAGACACTGCCATCCTCATGGAGGGTGGGGGAATTGACTGTGCTTATTTACAAGAGACATCTCCAGCAGTAGGGCTTGGGTGCACAGAGAAGTTGCATGTAGTGAATGCCATTATAAAAGTTAGAAGCTTTCTGGAAGTTGAGCCAAGCAGCAGAGCAAATTGAGTGAGTTGCTGTGCGTGTCCGACGGGGCTTTTCCCTGCCTTCGTGTTGCAGACAAATGTTATAGATTGTTCTATTGACTCATCAGATTCTGGGTATTCAGCTCTTCCCCTCCATCATTATAGCCCTGAGAGTCTCAGAGCTTCCTCTTACACCCAAGCCAGCTGATGGGTTTCCAACTGGCAGTCTGGCTCTTCCCTCACCAGATGTTCTTTGGGGGATGTTGTTTGACAAAGGAGACCCAGGCACACATAAGCATCAGGTCTCTGTGGGTTTGGATCGCAGAGGGAGTGTTGCTGAGCTCTCTTGAAACCCTAGAGTCACTGAGAGAGCACATTTCTTGTAGTTGTGGAAAAATAAATGAGCCATTCACAGATACTCTGTGAACCCCTGTCTCTCTCTTCTGCTTTCCTGACAATGTTTTATGCCAGTGTTTTGTTTTTTTGCATGCAAAACCCTTGCATTGCACTCCCATGCATGGAGAACCATGTGTGTGACTGACTCAGCAGTTACTCACATATGCTGTGAAGTGCCACAAAACCCATTGTGCTCAATAGAAAACCTGAGCAGACTTATCATGCCTCCCATATTGAAGCCTTTTCAGGCTACCCAAAAGCTCTTCTGCTTGACTTGAGCTGGTCTGAGGAAAGATTCTTCTAGTTTATGGTTGGATGGGTCTTAGTACACCAAAGAAGTCAAATCTGACTTCCTGGTTGCCAGTCTAATGTGTAGTTCTGGGTTAGGTCTGATATGAAGCAGCACCTATCTTCCATTTCTTCCAAATGTCAAAGATGGCATTTGGAGAAAGAGTCTTGCAGGATTTTTAGGTTAGCCCTTTCCTAAAATGTGCTTTACTAAATCTGGTCTGAAAAACCAAAACACGTTTACAAAAAATCCCGATGACTCGTCTAGTCTCTGCTTTTCTAGTGTTAGATGGTTTTTTTCCACCACAGAAAAGCTGTATTAAGCCTCAGACTTGGAAAAAAGTAAATGAAATTGTCATGGTTTGTTTCAGCTGGTAATTCTAACTACAGCACCTGTAAATGTAATGCTCATTTATAGCCAAAGTGCTCAGATGACATTTAATCTAAAACTAGAACAGCAGTGCAGGGATACACACTCATGATTCAGGACACACATACGTTTTCAAACTGGAAGGTGAGCTGTAAAGCTAAACTGGAAATTGAATTAAACTGTAAAGTAAATGCTGAGTAAACCTCATGATTTTTCCTTTCTGAATCCCACTGGCCTTTCCTTTCTTACTGGAGGCAGAACAGGCAGTTCCCTGGCCCTGCTGCTATTTGACTTAGCCTTGCCATTCATCTCCACAACTGGATCTCAAAGCCATCCGTGTTAACTAGCTCTCTTCCAAGGTGACAGAGAAGCTACTGGCTGTTTGCATCAGCTTTAGCATATCGAGGCTGTTCAGGTGGCAGCCACCTTCCAGTGACAACCTAAGGATGCTGAGGTGGGGAAATTTACTTTCTGTCTAGCAAATCCTATGAGGAAATACAGATTTTCTTAAAAGTGTTTATAACCTCTACAAAGCCACCATTTTGCTGCAGATTCATGGTACCAAGGATGGCACAAGCTGAAACAAAGCCAGATTCAAAGGCTTTGGGGAATGTACTGCTCTGCACCCCGCTGTTTGGAGCAGGGCTTGTGGTGGTAGCTGCTGGTGTGCTATAGGTAGGCAGAGTGCTTCAGTTGGGGCAGTATTTGCTTTGTTTCCCTGCTAAAAGGAAAGAAAGGTTTCATGTGCATTTTCAGCTGATTCATTTATCATGTAATATGGTCTGTGTTTCCAGTAACTGTTTTCATTTTAAAACAAGGCAAGGTTGCCAGTGTTTCAGTAAGTGTTATTTGTATGTTAGTTAGACAACTTTTGTTTTATTAATGAGTATAATAATGAAAGTGCAGGTTTCTGAGTAGAAGCAATGGGTGTTTTTATTTAAAGCATAGCAGGCATCGCATAATGCCAGTGAATGCATTATTGTCACTGTAGGCATGGCTGGTCTGGACCTGCCTCTGATTGGGTTATTCCAAATAGGCCCAAGCACTTCATAAAAATGTCTTTGTCAGCCTAGTTTTCCTTCCAAAGCTATTCATCTCTGTCAGTTTTTAATATTAGTACCAGGCTCTTGGCTATAGTCCATTAGTACTGTACTTAATTGCTCATGTTACAGATGATTACCAATATAAAAAGCATTAATGTGTTCCCATCATGGGGCTGTTGCTCTGTGCACCACTTGGACCATTCAGAGCTTATGAGGTGTTGTTGTTTTGGTCGTTACTTTCTTCATTTGTGCTCCTTTAATGCACTTACCTTTCACGATCACAGAAAGCCAGAGGCATTTGTGGTTGGTATGAGCTGATTCAGCCTGCACCGTTCCTGTGAAACTCTTACAGCCCTTGTCAGTACCCTACATCTCTCACTCTTATCAAGAAACCCTCAGAAACGGCTACTTTTCTGCGAAGCACTCCGCTCCATGCTGTCTTCCCCTAATAATGCAGATGTGGTTTTCACATGCAGGGTTTGAGGTTTCTTTTCGCTTTTACACAAAACACGTGATTGGCAGCTTTAACTTTCTGCCCTGAGCAGTAGGCTGTGTTTCTGCAGTGCTGATGACGTTGTTGTTAGCGATTTTTTGTAAATATTGCACCACTGCCCCCAAAGAAAACCAAACCAAAAACCCCAACCTCCTATTTTGTAAGGTATATAAAGTTCCCAATAAAATGCATTGAACAAAACAAAAATACTAGTAACTGCCCGTTGGGGCCCTTTTCTGTCTCCAAGTCTGGCTGTGATTCATCTTGGTTTCCTCCAGAGCAAGTCCTGTGCACGAACTGTGCACAAACACACATGGGCTGGGGAATTGTGGTGTGCAGTGGCACGCAGTAACTCTGCTTGGCTTCTCTGGTGGACAGACGTGTCGCTGTTGGAAGGTGTTGCAGCAGGCAGCTGGATGGTACCAGAGAGCAGTAGCTTCCTTCTTTTGGGTGCTGCAGGAGGCTGGACTCCCTTGGGCTCTCCAGCATGGATGGACCCAGAGAATCCCACAGCCCCAGTCCTGCTCTTCAGCAGTGTGTCTCGTATGCTGGCCCTCATGAGTCACTAGCATGTCAAAAAAAACAGTCTGTCCTGGTCAAACGCAGCTGGAGAGGGATTTATTAGGCCTTGTGCTCTCACCAAATTCAGGCAGCTGAGTGGGAAGGTATTCTGCAGAGCCACAGCCTCCTGGGACTGGAGGAGGAGCAGGTAGGTGAAATGGGTTGTGGTTCTTTGTAATGGGGCAGGGTGGCTGTGCCCACGCTTTGGACGCTGACCTGCAGAGTTTTATTCTGGCTGTGAGTGTGG
The DNA here is from genome assembly GCA_013398175.1 of Climacteris rufus. Lineage (NCBI taxonomy): Eukaryota > Metazoa > Chordata > Aves > Passeriformes > Climacteridae > Climacteris > Climacteris rufus. The sequence continues at coordinate 105,881 of VZRZ01002100.1, read as the reverse complement.
CCCCTGGATGCTTGCAGAGCACCTTGCATATCTGTCCCTAACTAGGGGACTAAACCTCAGGAGATACAGCATCTTGTACCATTCTGCCATTTTTCTTTCTAAATCGCTCACATAAAAATTATGTATTATCAGAAACACAAGGCCGTTCAAAATAAGTCCCTTACACGGTTTCCCTTTAACAGCCGTAAAGTCTGTCTACCCTAAGGATATTGTGCAGTAATTCAATATGCAGGAGAGCCCTGTGTTCCATGCAAATGCTGTTTGCTTTTCTAAAGCTTTTGGATAACTTTCGTCATGTGTAAGCATTTCAGTGGAGTTTTGTAGGAAATAGCAGCCAGTCTTTAGAGGCAACAAAAAGTAGGAGGCTGGTATAGTATCTACATGAAATTGCTTATGGTTATCTTTTAATACACATTGTAATTGATAGAAGGTTTTGATTTACACTGTTGAGTGTGAAAACATCCTCAGGCAAAAATTAATCAAATGTTATGTCATGCTGTAAACTACAGCTAGCTCTTTGTTTGACCCAAAAAAAACTTGCCAAGCAACAGTTTTTTCTCCTTGTTTTATTTTTGTCTTCACCCCACTTCCCTGCCCCCCTCACACTTCAGCTAGTCCCAGACTCCCAGAAAACTTTGCAAGTTGCAAATTGTCTCAATAGTTTTCCATCAAGCACAAATTTAAGCCTGAAGATAGATGAGGTGTCTCAGTTCTCTCTTTCTTTTCTTGGGTTTTTGGTTTGCTTTTTTTTTTTCTTTTTGATAAATAACAAGAGGTTTCTACTTATGATTTTCTGCCCTCAGGGCTTTATCATTAAGATTAAATAACTGTACTCTCAAGCATACCACTGAACAAACATCTTTTCAATTATGTGAGTAACAGATGCTTTAACAAAGGAACTATTGAAAATTCAGAAAGCTTCCCCCCTCCCCAAAATTTAAAAAGTATCAGATGACAGAGGAATGTAATTGTTTACCATTAAAACAGATCCCTAGCTGTCCATTCAAAACATCTGAGAACACGCATTTTTTTCAAAATTTCTGGGGTTTCAGCCTCAGAGACTTACTGGCCAGCACTAGAGTCAGCAGGAGGCCTTGGGTGCAACGTGCTGGACAGTTGGGCACTGCCTTTCAGTGCCTGCAAATAGGTGATGCCTCTCCTGGTGGGGAATTGTTTTCCCACCTACCTCCTTCCTTCCACCCCGGAGTTTGTCCCAGCAGAACTGGGGCGTGCTGTGTGCTACCCCGAGCTCCTGGGTGGGTTGTCACCCAAGCACAGAGGCCCTTCCCGGGTGTGCCCTCCATGCACACGTGCCTTGGCGCTTGCTGGGCGCTGGGGCTGTGCAGTGCCCAGAGCTTTGGGGTCCCAGCATTCCTGGCAGCCGAGCTCAGTGCTTGGAGTCTGTCAGTGTCACGCATGGTAATCTCATTTCTTGATATCCTTTTCCTTGCTGGGAGCCAAGTTGCCCCAGGATGGTGCTGTACAGTGGAAGCTGTACCATTCTCTTTTGCAGGAGCAGCTCCAGTGATGGAGAGTAAGATCCTTTCGCTCAGATTCCTCAGTGCTGCTGGGAATCTCCACCTTCTACTTTGGGATTTTGCTATCACAACACGGATTGACCCTACTTTGTTTGGCTTTTTACAATGTAGCTGTGACTCAGAGCTCCCAGAGAGGGTCAGCAGGATTTTGGAGTCCCTTCTGCAGACCTGCACCCCACAGGCAATGCTAAATGGCATCTGTAAGTTTGTCCTGAGCATAGCAATTGTAGGGACTCTATGGACCTATCAGACAAAATGCTTGTCTGCCTTCAGGTGCAGAAGTGGTGACTATAGGCAAAACAGAGTCTTGTAGTGGCTTCAGTAGAGTGACCTGGGGAAGCTGCTCTTTGCCCATCACCCTTCCTTTCCCATGCAGTAAATCTGCACAAAGGCCAAAGACTGGGTTTGTTCATCTGCCCCTGCCAAGTGCTAGGATCAGGAGTGCCTGAGCTTGCCTCACCAAGCTGTGCGGCTAAATCAACAGCTGAGTTTGTAATGTCACTAATTTCCAGTTTACTTAAAACAAAGTGTCTTTGAATTCTCTTAGAGCAGCGCAGTTCACACCTTTCAGCAGTGAGCCATTCTCATTACCCACCAGCACTCCCAGTGGGCTGTGAGGAAAGTTGTTGTTGAAAGGATGAAAGAGCCATTTCTTTAAGGAAGGAAAGTGCTTTGGAAAGAAAATTGAACTCAAACATATTTTGTCTTTGCTGATAAAATAGTTTTGTACTTCAGACAAATGCAAATAAAGCCACTGCTATTGTGTTCTGCACAAAAGCACATGAAGCTTGCTTTCGTAACCCCTGCATTGTACAATGCAATCCAGGGAAATCAGATTTCAGGAACACACTGCTTCATTTCCTCAATGTATTTTATATTCCCATTCTGGAAAACAGGCTGAGACCTTAAACTTTGGGTTATTCCTCTCCCCTCTTTGCTGGGATTGTGTTGCTTGTGTCCAGGAGATCTGCTTTCTGCTCCTGGCTATCCCCACCAACTGATTGCTGTTGAAAGTGGCTTGTTTCCCTTTCCTACGCTGGAGCAGTGCTCCCAAGATTTATCCTTTTGAAAAGCATCAGGGTGAAAAAGACAAGACTTCTCTTGGGATCAGATCTCAGGCATTCCTGCTGGTCCTGTAAAACAGCTGACTGTTTTGCCACTGACTTTCTACGGGAATAGAATGAGTTTCTCTCACTGAGATTACCAATAGAAGTCCTGTTGCCAGAGCTGCCCAAGCTGCCCCAGCTTGGTGATGGCTCATCTCAGCCCTGCACTTGGACCCTCTGGCTTCAGGGTCTCTGAGAAGCCCTGCCTAGCTGCTTTGAGCACATCTTGGACCAGATGGGTGGGTGCCCTCTTGAACCGGAAAAACCGGCTGTCTTGTCTCCCATCTCTGGCAGTGCCTGCCAAGGAGGGAGTTGGAACCACCATGGCCTAATGTGCTCAGGAGGAAAGTGTTTTCCAGATTCCTACCAGTAAAGAGACCTATTGCCTGTCCCTTTTCAGCATTTTTGAAGCTCTAACAGCTTAATGTTCTCATGATTTACATTAGCATCTAATCCTTGCATAATCTCACTAATCCCTTGGCCCCAAGATATCCATTGGCAGTGAGCTCCACGGGTTAACTGATTGCTGTATTCATTTGGTGGAGCAAATTTCAATCATTTTCCATTCCTGTTGCAATTAGCCTCCTTAACCTGGCCAAACGTGAATGGGGCAACATCTCCCAAGGAATGGGCTTCAGTATTTTAAGACCTTCCAAGATTATTCTTGTGGCTGAGAGGCTCCATTGCATGCTATTTTGTGTTGGGCTTGGAGCCCTTAAGAAAGTACAATGATGTCAGTGGGAAACGTGCTGAAATATTTTATTCTGCCAGAAAGAAAACAAAAATAAACACTGAAAGAGCGATACAAAAAATATTGTAAGGGTTGTGCTGAGCTGCCTACTTCCCTCCATCACCCTCTGTGTCCTGGGCATATGGTTCCTCCCCAGCCCCAGAGCTCCATCATATCCATACACAGTAGGAAGAATTAAAGAGGAAACTGGCAGACTTAACATTTAATTTCCTTCCTCTTTCTGGGCTGGTCAGATCCTTTGCATTATTGTAACTACTTTTTTTATCATGCCTATTAATAGATGTACTCTCATGTGTCCTGTCAAGCAGAGTCGGGCCAAAAAAGTCATTCATTCTGCATAATCAATACATGTAGTGGTTACTGGCTCAGATGAGATCTGGTATTGTTAGTTCTGTAGCTGGGAAAAAAAAATGTTGACTAATAAAGATTAAGGGCTTTTTTTCTCTTTTTATGAAATGCTAATGATGAAGACATGTTTGATATACTGTGAAATACATTTCTCTAATGTGAAGTTTCTGCTTTTTGTTGGGAAAGAGATTCAGTCCCTGGAGGATTTTAGAATTTGTAAATATAAAATTATCTGCTTCAGTGTTTTTTAAAAAAGGGTTGGCAGAAAGCCAGATTACTTACATTACTGTAATAGATTTGCTGACCTCTGACATCTGCTGCAGAGAAGTACATTGAATTTTTCATAATATCAGATGATGCAGATCTAAAAACTCAGTACACTGCACCATTATTTAATTCAGGACTTACTAAAGGAAAATCTTTTTTTGAGTAGCAGTTTATACGTGATTAAACTTAATATTGCCGATTGTAATAAATCAGGATTAGTATAGTACTGATTTGTTAATCTAACTTGTATTGATTTTAAGTTGTCTTTATTTAAAAAAAAATAAAAAGAAAAAAATGAAAAAGACTGGCTTTTCACAGTGACTGAATTTAATAAGAAGCCCTGTGATAGGAAAGACTCCCCTACTGTTTCTGCTCTTGGCTGGAAAATGTTATTCTTGTATTATTCCAGGAAAAAAAAAAAACCTCATGCTGCTAAAAATCTGCTGCCTGTGGAAAGATTTTTTTTAATACACTGGTGCTTACATATTCTATTTATGTTAATTGACTTATAAATAATACATTTTATTAATCTTAATATTGGAATCTTGATCATGATAAAGACCCTTTTATTTGGTCTTCTCACAGGCTTTATAAGAAAATATTCTATAGACCACAAAATATTCTCCCTCTTTTCCTTTTTTATGAATACTTTGATACTTCCCCTCCTGTCGGGAAGTACAGCCACAGTTCAAAGCGACTGAAAACATGGTTGTTGTTTCCAACACGCGATACATTCAAGGTATCTGGATCCAGTTTTTTGGACATTGTCTACCTCTCCTTGCGCAAAGATTGATTAAATCTTACCTGCACTGCAAATATTTGACCAAAAAAAAAAAAAAAACCCCTCGTGCTGGTTTCAGACATGTCACATTCTGCTAAACTATTTGGCTAACAGCAGATCGCATTCTTCCGGTGTTGGGCAATATTGACCTTAAATTGGCTAAGCCGGCTGCTTTCATGGCATGTGAGCCGGCTGCTTACATGTTCTGAGAACTGTATTAGCTTTATTACTTCTGCGCTATAAAAACTTCTAATAATCAAATGATAAGATCATATCCTGTGGGTAATTGTGTTGTACCATGACAGGATAACTGAAAAAACATTCAGTGAAAATTGCAACCAACGGAAATCTCTACATGAAGCGGCAATTGCTGGTGTTGCTCGGCTCGGTGCTGCTCCCTGGGGTCTCGCAGCCCGCGTTCCTGCCCGGCTCCTCGCCAGCCTCCCCCAAAAGCCACCTCGGCCTGCCCTCCTTTGAAACGAGGAGGGGAAAATCCTAGAACAAGCCATCCTTGTGTTTTGACTCAGTTTTACCTTAGTCATGCCGCCTCCCCAATACACGAAACATTTAATTCCAGATTTCCTGCCGCTGGCTCCGGGCCGCTGACCGGCTATGTGAAATGTATTTTTACTGCTGTCGGCCTGCCAACTGCTGAGCTCAGTGAAAAATAACTAAAATGAAAACCTTGTACTCCCACGTGAACCCTTAAGATCAGAAAAGGAAATTTAAGCCACAGTTGCTAATTAGCACCCCAGCTAATGAGTTCTGGTGAGGTGCAGAAGCAGGAGGAGGAGGAGTTTGGGTCCTGTTACCCTACAAGGCTCGGCGGGGAGCACGCGAGCGGTGATTAATCGCATCGGCCCGGGCCTTGCTCCCGGCCCGGCCGTAGCCACTGGGTCAATCAGTCGGCATCTTCCAGGGAAAGGCTCCTTCGTGGGGCTGGGAGCATCTCTGTCTCCCATGAGGCACCGGACAGCGTCTGAAACCCTCATGGATGGAATATGTAGATTTTTAATGGGCGACATGTTCCCATGGAAACAAAACAAAGTCAAACACTCCCCTCACAGTGCTAACAATTATTGTAATAAAATGTGTTTTTATTAAAAGCGATTTTAAATATTTAACACATGGCAGAGCGGCCTCAGCACTGCCCTGTGTGAAACCCAACCTTGCCTCTAGTGCAGTCCAAAGTGCTTTGTGCAGCACAGGGAGGAATTCGGTGTTTTCACCAATATTTGCGCTTTGCGAATGAAATGTAGCAGGCTCAAGTATGAACAAGATTATTTTTTTCTTCTTCTACTTAGTTATGCTTTTTATTATATAAACATTAACTGTAATATTACAGTGGGAAGCAGGTATTTGGCAACTACGTATTATTTTGCTAAGTTTGCATAGAGGGAGCAGTTTCCAGTTTTAGCAGCTGTAACATGTTTAAACTCAGTTTGTAATGGGATCTGAAGATGAATATTCCCTGTGGGCTCTGCTTAGCTTCATTACTGGAGCCCTGCCAAATTCAGGGCTAGAAAGTATTATTCACGCCTCTTTGCACATACCATGTCAGAGCATGCTCAGTTAATGAATTTTGTTTCTAATATAGCATAAATTAGGTTTATATTTTAACATAATTTATGTTGTATTTTATTAAAATGTAAAATATTATGATCACGAGCAATCTAATTTCTGCTCTCTTAAGCCCAAACTGTGTTTGAACATCTAAGTATGTAAATCAAAATTGCATGCTTAGAAACTGATTCTAGGATAACAAACGAATATCTGAACGTAAGAGGTTTCTGCCTTGGAGTCTTAGATTAAAGATAATTAAGGATTCCTGGTATTTGAGCAGATTTATGTTGTTTATAAGCAAAGTACATTTTCTTCATAGAGTCAACTTGTCTTTTTTTTTTTTAACAAATTATGTTTGCTGTATTAAAGTTCATATTTTTAAAGTCTGAGTCTTGTATTAATCCCACAGTGAGTCATTAATCATACCAAAATGCATTATAAAAACTTTAATCACTGAAGTTGAAACTGAGATTGTAATGCAATCTATCCCTTTTAATTATATCAGTTATTTTTCCTTTCAGATCAAGAATTGCAAAGGGAAAACAGCGATTAAAACTCGGTGTGTTTGATGCTTTTGGGGGAGGATATTTTTTGTTTGTGTTTGTTCCTTGTTTTTATAAAGCAATTTTGTGCGCTTTGTGGCAGACAGTTCCACAGTGAAAAATTTCTTCATTTTAAATTCCTCTCCCCTTCTTTCTTAAAAAAGGCTCCCTGGCAAAGTCAGGGAGGGTGGTGACTGTCACTGCATGGGTGACTTGCGCAGGTGGCACTTGGCTGGTGCTGGTGGCACCTTGGCGGGTGCTGTGCCCACCCCTGTAGGGTTCCAGCTCTCCCAGATCCTGCCACGTTCCTGGCACTCAACCCTTGCACTCAAGGGAGCCACCAGCCTGGAAATTGTGTAGCTGTTATCAAGTTGTCTGTGGCTTTGTAGGTGTTTTCCTGGGGTTTGCTGCATGCTTTTAAAGGTGAGGAGGGGAAATAAAAATAAATGGTGGATTTTTTTTTTTTCCTTTTAAATCAGTCTAAAATATATCCTCATATCCTCATCTGGTACAAATTGGTGTAGCCACGCAAACCACTGTAGAGTTACTGACAACTGATCCACTCCAACGCCACTGAATTTATATCACATGATAATCTTGCCAAATAAATTGATTTCTTATACTTGGATTTATAGATGTAGAGTTTAAACTGTTGCTTTTATGGCATGGAAGAAAATGGATTTATTAAGTAAACTGCTCATAGTAGATACATTTTTTTTCTTTGCTAGAACAGCAAAACCTGATCAATTATTTGTTCCTTAATCCCCTAGATTAATCCTGCCATATGAAAGATTTATTAAAGGAGAGGAAGATAAGCCACTGCCTCCAGTGAAACCTCGAAAACAGGATAACAGTTCCCAGGAGGGTGAAGCGAAAACAAAAGTGTCTGGAACAAAACGCATCAAAAATGAAAACCAAAAGAGCAAGAAGGAAAAAGATAATTCACAGAAACCCCAAGATGCATCTGAGGTCGGTTGCTTCCCAGCTTTTCAGTTTTTCAATTAAAAATGCACAGCTTTAATCACATGAAATCCAGTGATAAAATATATAATTTAAACTGCAGAATTCCAACCAGTTGGCCTTTTAGTTTGCTCAGCAATAGAAATTCAGCTGTTGTGGTACTGTCTGCGCTGGGATTTTGCTGGGCTGGGAATGGCAGCCAGTTTGCTCCATATTGCACAGTGGTGATGGCAGAGGACCAAGTGCTGGATCTGACTAGTACCAGTTCTGCTCATTGTATTATACAGTGGTCACCACTAAAAGATCAGCAGCTGCCAAAGGGAAACCACACAACTACCACAGTTATTTCCTAATCTAAGTATAGGGTGCGGGAACCTCTAATGCTGTTGATAATACTGTGGTAACTGTTGGACACAGCTGATTTTTATAATGGCAACCTCTGGATCAGCCTTTCTGTGCTCACAGATGCATGGACAACTGTCAGAAAGCACTCCCCAGGATTTTTTATGTTGTACTAAACTTCTTTTTTAAATAAAAGGTCACATTTTGAGGGAACCACTTTCCAGGCCCTAACCAAGCCTGACTTCCCTCTCCCATGCTGCAGGTGGCTTTCAGCTGAGGTTCCCATTCAGACAGAATAGGTTCCTATAAATTCACCTGTTTCATGTGGGCAGACCCCAGTTCCAACCTAGAGCCACTTTACTTGCAGGCAAAGGACAGCCCTCATGGAAAAGATTTTATGTTCACAGCACAGGGTAAGATAGATGGTAGAATTCATACTTGTCTGCAAATAAGGGTAAATTTCAAGTGTTGTTAAATGGTAACGTTAAATAAAATCAGTGGGGTTTTTGCTCCCGTGTTATTTAAGCACGTTCCTTTGCACATCCTGCCCACTCTCTCCTTTGCCCCGCTTGCACCCCGTGTGAAGGAGGTGGTGAAGCTCCTCACACACAACCCCTGCAAAACATGTTGCTTTTCCTGTCTCAGTCTGCCAGATCACAGCAGCCTTCGAGGCGTTGCAGTGAAAGTAAGTATTTAAAGAATGTCGAAACACATGATGTGCCCGGCAGACTATGGCTGCTCCTTTGACTTCATTGCGTCTGGCAGGTACAGAAGTCCTGTTTCTGAATTTGTTTGGAAATTTTATTGAGTCAGCTATCAACAATCCTCCTCCTCATTGTTTTAAAAAAACAATGCAGGACCAGTAAACACGGATGCCTCTGAGACTTCATGTACCCAGTTTTGAGAACAGAAAATCTTGGTTTTCACATCCCACTACCTCTTTAAGTTGTGCTTACATGGACAATTTCATCTCCCATCCAAAGCAGAATTTATGTTTTAAATGGCCTTGGTCAACAATACCATTGATATCTAATGTAAGAGCACTCCCTAGAGAGTTTTTTTTTCTCTTGCATTATATTTTTAAAGTAGGGGGAGCCCTGTAGGGGGAAAATTAAAAAAAAAAAACAAAACCAACCACATTGAGAGGAGAGTGCACACAAACGTGCTTCAGTCACTGGAAGGCTGCAAGACAAATTGCCCAAAGCAAGGAGAAGTGAAGTGAAAGCTTGTGCTCCCTTCCCTTGTCATTCCTTCATGCCTGGTTATTTATTGAGGGGTCTTGGATCAGCAAGATACATTACACACTATCTGTACCGCTGCTGCTAAGCCCAACATAACAAGTCAGCAACAGAGCAACAGCCTTAACTTTGAATTTCCTTGCTTTTGTTGTTCCCTATCTCAAACTTCCTGCTGTTTAAACTGAAGTTATTTTTGTGTGGTTTGCAGGAAGAGCTCCTAAGCTGCGCTTATCGGAAATGTAGGGAGCCTAGACGAGACAATAAAAACCTACAATTACAGCAGTTTCCTATTGTAAAATGGTACCTTTTATAGCAAAATTAATGTCTCCTCCCTGACTGGGGTGGAAGACGTGTCCTGCCCCCATTTGATCAGGGTGGGCCATTAAGGACCTCAGCCTCCATGTCAGTCACCATACAGGTCAGTGGTCACAGGAAGCCTGAGCAGTGAAGACGCTGCAGGGTGGGTGCTTCACCCCTGGGTGGGTGTAGGGCTCCAGAGCTCACCTGTGCTCTGGTATATGGAGGGCTCCATGCACAGGATGGGGCACTTAACAGGGCTAGCAGGCAGGAGACGTTCAGTTCCTCTGGGTGGAGCAAAATCCAGATCTGTTGGAGCCAGGCAGAAGGCTGCATGTCTCTCACACTGCAACCATGCCCTGGCAATGGAGCCCTGTTTCTGAGCCCTCATCCAGGCAGTGATGGGGTATTGCTCCAAGGGACAGCCCCTATAGCCACCACATAAATGTGTAGTCACGTCCCCAGCCAAACCACTGCTTAAGCCTTTTCTGCATGTGGCCTGGAAACTGGCCGTAGCTGTGAGCTAGAAAAGCATAATCCAGTTACAAATGTGTGGTCCTCTCAATTGCATGTTCAACTCATGCACCATTAGAAGTATGCAGGGAGAGAATATAACCTTAATTTATTAGGATTGCATTTGCCTTTGTGCTCTTCACTGTTTTCCTGCCATCACAATGACATTGTCAGTGTAACAAGACACCAGACAAAATGCTATTAGCCTTAGACTGCACATTTCCTCACAATAGCTGAAACTTCAATCAAAGTGTTGCTTAACAGAAACAAAGACCAGAATGTACAGTTATTAAATATGATTCTCTTTTTTTTCTCCTCCTTGCTTTGCTCATCTGTCTGGTATTTGCCTGTAATTTTATAAGCTCAAGAGACTAGCGATGGTACTTTGTAAAGGACCTAATGATGGTATTTGGCTGCAAAAGACAGCTATGAGTTTAAAAAGAAGAAGTTAGGATGACTAACAGACACTGTAACTAATAGGCCAACGAAACAGACAGGAATATTTAAAAGCAGCTGTGAAGAAATAAATCTCTGAGAGGGTTTGATTCGTTAGGACCTTCTCCGATTCCGCGCTCCTGTGACAGACCATAAAGCAGCATTTAGATGATAACTTGCTCGATGCGTCTTATCTTTACAATGAAGGAAGAAAGAAAACAATAATAATAAAGGAGTCACACAATGCTGCTGTTTTATGACTGTCTTCTACCACGACATGTCAGAGTAGAGTGACAGCAGTTTTGAAAAGGGCTGTCAGTCAGCTGGATCGCAGATGGGACGCTCTGGTGACCTCTGCGGGTCACAGTTCAGCCGGCTACATAATGGGATGAATAGTGTGAATTGTGCACACAAGCTGTATTAATGGGGAAGCAGAACGAGCCGCGGTCCCATTGACGAGAACGTATAAAAGCCATGTTTGTAATAGCAGGCACACACACTTACTGAATGTTGACAACTTCATTTTAATCCCTTAATAAAAAAATGTGTGTCCTAGTTAAGCTGTGGCAGTGATTTGCTGCCTACAATAGGGATTTCTAGTATGCCATTTCTATCATTTTCACACTTTAATGCAGAACTGGGTGTGAATGATCTCCTCTGTGATCACTGAATTTTAAGATAGCTATGCTGGGGAGAGTTTCAGTTAAAAAAGCATAGGAATAGTGTGGTTTTCTTAGATGAAGTTGGCTAGCAGGAGAAATTTCTATAACCTTATAATTTGTGTTATGAAATCTGCTCTTCTGCATTTGCCTAATTAAAACCTCAGCATTTAGCTACCTGGTCAAGCCACCAGTGCCTTTTATCAGGTTACAAACATCTGCTGTTTTGAAATGCTTTATTGTGACCTTGATAGGGATGGTGTATTTCTTAATATTCCAGGAGACTCTTCTCTTTGTTTGAGTCCAATACCTGATGTTAGAGCCTTCACGTGCCAGCAAGGTAGTTGGCAAGTCCTTCTCTGAAAGTGGCCAACAGTGTCCTGTGTATAACCTTACAAACAGGCTGCTGAAACGAACTGCATTCTTACTACTGTCTGTTGAATCATTCTGTTAGGTTTCATCAGAACAAGAGAAGGATCAAGAATCAGCAGACCAGAAAAACTTGCCCGAACACCCTACAGTGGGAGAGATGAAACAACCCATACAAGGCCCTCCACCTCTTTTACCAGAGACAGCTCGGACACTGCCCCTGGAAAAGATGGACGTGACAGAAAACAGCACCAACAGTGAAAAAGCCAAGGAGGAGGTTCAGCACTCATCCTCTTTCTCAAGTATATCTGTGCCCCCAGAAGAAGACACTGTGCTGGATGCCACTGTCACAAAACGATTACACCCCCCAGCAGATGCCCTGGAAGACACAAAGCCTGAACAAAGACTACACAAAGCTTTTACTGACAGCCTAGAAAGCGAACCTCCAGAAATGCCCTTCACAGCTTTCCCAGTCCATCTGCCCACTCAGAGCGATATGGAAGACGAGAAACTGCCGGAGATGGCCGATTACATTGCAAACTGCACGGTGAAAGTGGACCAGCTGGGAAATGAAGATATCCACAATGCACTAAAGCAAACACCCAAAGTACTGGTGGTGCAGAACTTCGACATGTTCAAGGAAAAGGAGCTGCCTGGCTCCATGAACGATGACTCCACTTTTGGTTACACACCACTGCTGTACTCAAAAGGTAATCCAGGCATCATGTCACCCCTGGCAAAGAAGAAGCTGCTGTCACAGGTCAGCGGGGCAGCACTCTCCTGTAACTACCCTTATGGTTCTCCTCCACCTTTGATCAGCAAAAAGAAACTGAATAGCAGAGATGAACTGTCCTCGGGCATATCACAAGGTCCCCATGCAGCTAATTCTGATCCTGTAGCAGTTAATAGACCCTCAGTCATACAACATGTACAGAGTTTTAAAACCAAGGAAGAAAGGAAGTCAATTAATGACATTTTTAAACATGACATGCTAAGTAAACCGGATCCTCAGCGCTGTGATTTTTCAAAACATCACCTCAGTTCTCTTGCCGAGTCATACCTACCGAAGTCGGATATCCAGGACTGCAAAGATAAAATGAGTGAGAAAAGGGCACTGCAGCACTCCCATGTGCCCACTTTCTTGGCAGATTTTTATTCATCACCTCATCTGCACAGCCTTTATAGGCACACAGAACACCACCTTAATAATGAACAGACATCAAAGTACCTCCCCCGGGACATGTTCAGAGAGTCTGAAAATATTTCCACTTTTGCTCAACACAAACACCAAGAAAAACTAAATTTAAATTATCGCCCATCTTTGCATCAGCAAGAAAAAAAGGCAACAGTGGAGGCTTCTTCAGATGATCAGCCAACAGATTTGAGTCTTCCAAAGAGTATACACAAACAGACTGCAAAGGCTCCTGGCTCCAGCCTCCCTCATTCATCCATGGCCCAGCAGGAATGCAAAGGTATCTCCTCGTTCCAGGCTGCGAGCAGCCAGGCGGTGAGCCTAGACTGTAACCCCAAAGCTTGCCGTGTGTCCCCCATGGCCATGACAGCCCCGAAGAAGCACAGCGAGTTGCTTCATAGGTCTGGGAAGCAGCAGGCCCAGAGGCTGGAGAACCTAAGGAAGATGGAGGGGATGGTGCATCCTATCATCGGCCGCAGAACAAGCCCTCAAAATGTGGGGGCTGCGCGGCCTCTGAAACGGAGCCTGGAGGATTTGGACAAAGTAATTTCTGAAAAAAAAATCCGAGCTGTCTCTCCTATACACTTACCAAAGGAGACCCCAGCGAAAGACAAGGTTCCCGACCCAGAGGGGGAAGGCAGCAAGCCGGTGCATGGCCTCCATTCTGGCAGCGTGCTGGAAAGCCACAAATTTCCCCTCTCAGCCCCCATCTTCCCAGGCTTGTATCCGGGAAGCCTGTGCACTGGGCTGAACAACCGCCTCCCACCTGGGTATTCTCATCCCCTACAGTACTTGAAAAATCAGACTGTGCTATCCCCACTAATGCAGCCTTTGGCTCTTCACTCCTTCATGGTGCAGAGACAATTCCTCACATCCCCTGCAAACTCCCAGCAACTGTACAGACACTTAGCTGCAGCAACACCTGTAGGAAGTTCCTATGGTGACCTTTTGCATAACAGCATTTATCCTTTAGCTGCTATAAACCCTCAAGCTGCGTTTCCACCTTCCCAGCTATCCTCTGTACATCCCAGCACAAAACTGTAAACCCCCTCGTTCACAAAAAAATGTCCGAGGAGAAAAGTTCAGTTAGCAACATTCCTCCCCCTGTGACGATGTCTTGCAGATTTAGCGATCTGTATTTTTGTCAACCAGGATGCAGTCATATCCCGCCTAGAGGAGCGCTTCAGAGTTTGATGGAGACAGGACTGCTTCTTTAATTCTGGCTCCCACATCAGCCCCCTTATCCCTGCCCTCACAAAAAAGAAAACCAAACCAAAAAAAAAAAAAAA
>VZRZ01002100.1:36328-77340 GCA_013398175.1 Climacteris rufus | reverse complement strand
GGGGGGGGGGGAGGAAGAGGGAGTCAGCAGAGCCCACTGTGATGCTGGAAGCCATCCAAGGGGAATGAGAAGAGTGGGACAGGCCCTGAAGGGCAGGACTCCAGAGGAGATAGGCCTGGAGGGATGCTGAGCAAAACCGTGGGGTAAAGTTGCAACTGTGCCAACATTGAAGAACAGTGAGTTTTGCTTTAAACAGAGAACTTGTGGGGTTGTGTCTAAAATCACCTTATTCATGGGTCTCAACTTTCATTACAAAATAGTCTTGGAGGAGAAAACCTCCAAAGTGTGATTTACTGGACTGAACAGCCAAAATGTCAATACAAATAATATTCTGTTACTTTTTTTAAAGGCAGTTGCCTTAGTATTAGGATCTGCAGTTAGCAAAGACAAATTTTCTTAGCAAATAGTTTTACTTACGAACGTGCTTTACTGGCACATACATGGTAGCTCGTAGTCCTGGTCAAATGCTCAGCCTGTGAAAACCATCAAAGAAGGAGCATGAAGCTGGAGTCCTGGAGAAATCCCTATGCTGGCAGGGCCCCCCCCCCCCCAGGGAGGGAGCAAGGCTGCGAGGGAGCCCAGGGACCACAGCCAGCCCCGGGGCAAGGATCCCAGCCCTCCTCCCTTCGCAGCTCCGGGGGCCAGGGGAGTGCCACCCCCTCCTGACACTCAGCATTGCTGCCACAGGGACGTGAGGACTGGCAGTGTGCAGGGACCTCATCCTGGCACACATCAGAGGAGATGCTCACCACTGAGCTCATGAGAGCTTTGCCTCTCCCATCCTCCAAAGAGGAAACAAAAACCCAGCAGCTTTGGGCTACAAGCAGCGATGACCCCACAGCCTGTGACCACTCAGCGCATCACTGCTGCAGTGGCCTTCACAAATCCATTGCCTCAGCATTCTGTGCCCTGATTATCTTCTTTTTAATAGTAGTTAGGTGGTTAATTACCTGAAGGTTGCAGGCTGAAGTCTTATTTCTCATACGTGACTTAGTAATTAAATTACCCCTGTTGCTATTACATAATGTAAGTAACAGCTACTTGATTTTAAAAGAATAGTCAAATTTGGCAGACAGTTCAGAGTAATTTCATTTTATATTGGAGCCTAATGCTAAGAGATTGCACAGAAAGCAGAAGGCAGCTGCCTGGAATAGTCTGAAATAAGCGTGTGGTAACCAACAACTATTATTATTGTATTACTGCTTGTAATTCCCAAATGGAGAATTAAATTTCTATAATAGATACAGCTTTTAACAAAAACAAAAATAAAAGTATTTGCTTTTTCTGTCAAGGAAAACTCTTTTAGGAAATGATACCATTGAATGTACATTTCCCAAGGGAGGGGGGAACGAAAAACCTCCAGCCTTGCAAAATTCCTTTGCACAGGCCTTCAGCTTTCCACAGATTCCACTGCAGGATTGTCTCAGATTTCATATAAAGGGCTGGCAGAAAGGTAGATTTATTATTTAGAGATGAAAATGAGCTAATTAGATTTTTGAGCTATAATACACGTTTGCTGTAACTGCATTTAGGTTGGAATTTAGCATTCACTTGCCAAAAAAATGAAATTCTCTCTTCCCCACAAACCAACGAGCCTGGGTGCTCCATTTCTGCCTCCTAACCTGTGTCTGACCAAGAACAGTATGGCAAATTACAGGGCTGGTGACTGGGATCACAGGATCACATTTCAGGCTCTGGGAGCTTAATATTGGCCAGTACATTTTTGACCTTAATTTTAACAGGCTTTTACTTCTGCATGCCAGTTTATATGGGAAGGCTGCCTCAGGCATGGGGACCTGGGCACTACCCTGATCTCCAGGCCAGACCTAAAAGTAACTCAAACAATCAATGCATCTTTAGTTTGAAATGTTTGATGACTAATCTCTTGTTTTCTTTAATTAATGATCTACAGTTAATCATTACAAATGGTAAATTGTCTATTTCAGCATCGATAGGAAGAGTTCCTATGGGAAAATGTTCCCCTATAGCTTTAATTTAAATATGCATTTTCACATCACACTTACCATACCCTTACCTTTATGCTATGGCATGATTACAGGTCCATTAACTAATCACATTTGACAACTTGTTTATTGAGGGGAGCAACTATTTTACATCTCTTGCCTGGGAAAGAAAACACTCTAACAAACAATTATTCAGCAGCTGCAATCATGGAGCACTGAATTAATTGCTTTGAAGATCTCAGTCAAGAAGATCTTGATAAAAAATCAAAGAAAATGTTGTTTGACAGGATGCATGAATGAGAGTGCCAGGAGGGACTCGGGCTCCGTAAGCTGCAGCCCTGCTCCAGGGAGCGCTCCGTGAAGACCTTGAAACACCACACTCAGCACAGGAGGAGGACATGGAAAAGCTCATTTGCTTGTTTGTTCTTTTAAGGTTAGTTTATCAAAACCAGAACTTACATATATAATTAGATTATAGGATCAGGATGCTGCTAAAAGGGCCAAAAACACCTGAGCATGGTCAGGTCTATAAAGGCTGACACATGGATATTTCATACATGTAACCTCCCTGCATGACTTCTCCTGCCATACAGATAATTAACCCAAAGGGTACTGTAAGACTAAGTGATTATAAAGCACTTTTAACCTTTCTCCCAATGGCAGCTGCTGTTATTGCACTGGAGTGGGATAAAAAGCTGCACCAGGCATGCTGGGATCTCAGCTCTGGACCCGGCTGAGTGAAAGTGCCTCGGAGCACCGTGGTGCTGGGGAAAAGCAGCAGTGCCAGTGCCATTCACTCCCTGACACATGTCCAGGGGGCCATCAGGGGGAGTTTGTATCTTGAGTGTGCAAATTGGTGCTTTGCTGGGACTAGAGTGTTGAAGAAAATAGAGGGATCACTGCTAAAGTTTGGTGCAGCCACTGAAGACATCAACTGGAAAGGGGTTTCTGATCTCTCCAGCTCCTATGTCTGTGACTGCTGCTCCTTCAACAGCATGAGGGGGACCAGAGTGTCTCACACGAGAGTCCCAGACTCTGCTCTGGGGAGAAGTCACAGCCTGCAACACACTGGCCAAACCCAAGCCATGCTTCCTTTCAGCTGCTGTAACCTTGTGTGCTTTGCAAATCAGCTGAGATGAAATATGTTTCTGCCAGATAGGACTAATTCCTACAGTGACACTGAAAAGGGAAGGAGAACTTAAAGGTTCAAAACTCTGTATTAAAGGGCTTCAAAAGTGAAGCATGAGAACTAAACAATATCTTCTCTGAATGTTATGTCACTACAAAAAGCTAAAAAAGTTACCCAGTAAGCTGAAGGGCCATGATAACATCAGATGGCTTCTCAGAAAACATGCTAATTGGGCTTTGGGGGTTGCATCACACTCATAACAGTCAGCTTTTCAAAATTGCCCTGTTCTTACATTAAAAGTTGCTAACAGATTGCTAGCATCATCTCTCTCAAAATGGGGAGAAATAGAATTCTCTTCCCTTTCCTGCATGCCCCAAGTTCAGAAGGTCTGTGGGGATGGCAGTATTTAAGTCACAGACATGAACTTTGCACTTCTTTGCCAAACCCAGCACCCCAGAGGAGTAATGCCTCAGAAAGTGTGATGGAAACTTCCGTCACAACTGTTTGTATTTAAAAGTGAGGAGCAGAGAAGCTGTGGTCCCTCCTTTGTCTCGTTTAATATCAGTGAGAGCCCAAACTGAATTTATGCACTTGTATGTACCCTGATTCAAATAATTGTATCTGAAGCAAGCCCTTGGCTTTCTTTACTGCTTCAACATGAGACAGATGGAGCGTAACTAAATAATTGGCTCTATCTTTTGCTTTTCCTCCTTTTTTTTTTTTTTTTTTTTTTTTGCAGGTATGGTTGACAGAATTTGCCCTGCCAAAGGAAATGTAGAAAAAAGCACATAAATTGTTGCTGAAGTTTTTATTAATCACACCAGTAAGCTGTAGAGTAGCTGGAGACTGATATGTTCTGGTTTATCCTTGTGAAAAATGTAAATAGCAAGTTACTCATTAATGCTTGGAAATCATTAACTTTACTTGCCAAGGAATTATACAATTATTTTAAATGAATGAATGGAAAAGTGTACATCAGACTGTAGGCTCAAGTGGCTATTGCATGAGCTGGGTTAAAGCTGAGGTATTCCCAAGACAGCAGACTTTTATCCTTCTTTACTACAGGATAATGATCAAGAAAATATTTAAGAAACTGTCTAATGAGGTCAAGAGTAAAACGTGATGTATTATTAGACACAAAATAAGCTCTTATTAAAATAATAGAAAAATCCTGATATATTAAAGGCATGATACAATAAATCCAATTTGACCTGGAGCCATGTGTGGAATACCATTATTAGGATTTGTCCTTACAAAAGGCTTTCCATTTAGTCAATAAAATGTCAGAGTATACTAACTTTGAGCAAAGTTTCTTCCATGCTTGAAGAGCTGGTCTGCCCCACATCAAGTGGCCCATGCCTTGTGATAAAGCTACAGTGATGAGAAGAGCGTTCTCATCCTCTACATCCACTCACTAGGTCTGGATTCAGAAGGAAGGCAAAGTTGCCACAGGCCCTCAATTTTCCTACAAGCCAAATACACAGGCTTCAGCAACTGCCACTCCTGCTGATCCATCCACATCATGGGAAGGTCAGTTAAATTGCTCTCAGTTTATTTCAAAAGCTCTCAACCCTTGTGTGCAGACATGAGGGACTGAAGAGTAATGACCACTCAAAAACCAAAGGAAGGGAAGCAGCTGCTGCCATCTGAAAAACAAATGCTGTGAGGACAAAGCAGCTCGCTCGTGCCAGCCATGCAGTTACAACCATTTTTCCTGCTATTGAGAAATTTGTAAGTGAGATGTTAAGCTCATCATAACAGCACTAAGATCTTCTCTTTCCTAAGTGACATCTTTATTTAAGCACACACCGTTCTGGCCACAGAGTGATGGAAACATTTTTGTTTTTTGCTAATGCACAACACGCAGCTAAAATGGAGGCAATATTAATGAACATATTCTGTTCTTGTAAATCAAGAGTTCCCCTGAGCAAGTAGTGTGTGTTCAGCTCTGGGCACCCAGCTCAAGAAAGATATTGTCAAAATACATGTGGGATTTTGAAATAGACACAAATTAGAAAATGGAAAATATAATCCAAACAAAGATGGAAAAGACTGGGACCATTTTACTTTAGGGTGAAAAAACTTAATCAAAGATATTTGTATTTTGGAACCACTTTTATAGTCAGTGACAAAAAAGGAATGTGATGAACACTTGCCGACCCTTTCCTTCTGAGCAAAAGAAAATATACAAATGTTAAAGCTTGGAAAGAAAACTCTCGTGGCATATCATCAAACTGCAAGTGCTACATGACAGCACTGATGCCAAAATTTAAGTAAATTAAATAATACAATTTTTTACTTTTAACTGCCACTCTAAATTCATGTCCAGACAGAGACATACAGTGAAACTTTGACAGACTAAAAGGCTTCCCACGTCTGCATATAAAAAAGCCTGTAATTACTGAGGGCTGGGAAGAGGCTGTGTATGAAACAACTTCCTTCTGCAAATATTCCTGTATCACCACCTGACATTGGACAAGAGATGAGAAAAGCCCTTCAGGTGGAACAATGTATATTATAAATAATATTCTTTTGTAACTATTTTTCAAGAAGTTTATAGAAATGTGAAGAAATACCTTAACAAAATAAAAGACACTTCGCTAGTTATTATATTTTTCTCCCTTTGGGAAGGCACATAAAGAACATTTAGAAAGCTATCTTGATATAAAAATCTTGAAAGATTGTTCTTTCCTCATAAAAAGCAATTTATTTTGATGTCTCACAAACTGTTTTTTCGTGAGTAGATAATACGTATGTGGAACAATTACAGTTTAACCATTTGCTAATGGTTATATGAAGAGATCATCATCTCTTACATTACCACGGTCCCTTAAAGCAAAATGCAGCAGCTTTAGCTGCAGCATGGTTTTCATTAAATCACTCAGCTGCATTGTCTTGCCTTGCAATTGTCTATCCCATTTTGTTTTTTTCATGGACTTTTATTCCAAAATTAAAATGTCTAGCAATTCCCTTTACATTTATCACAGCAATTTCATAACTGGGCCAAAAGAACACTGTACTTGAGCAGTACAGTTGGTTTTAAATTAGCAGTGCCACACCGAGCTCTAGCTGGTGAGGCTGACAGGAGTTCCCCTTCAGCACAAGCCTGCCTGTGGAAGGGAAAACAATTAATGGATGGATTAATTAATTAATTAATGGATGTCAGTGGCTCATTTATGAAGTCACCATACAAAGCAGATAGCCTGGTGTAAATCTGCTTCATGGCATGTCTTCCTGCAAGACTGAGAGAATTAAGGCAGCACCTAAACCACATTTTGTTTGTGGAAAAAAGGTGCACCTCAGATAACATTTCTAATTTTACCCACTCACAGGGTGGGGTCTGTTGGATTAATTGCATGGCAGATAGCATTGCTTTAACCGAAAGTCAGGTAAATGGCTTTTCCTCCCTTCCTCCAGTTCAGAAAACTGAGGCCCATAGTGTTTGCTGTTGTCAGGGCAAGCCTACAGCGGTACCTTCATGAGAGGCCCAGGGGAAAAGCAGCTACCCCTGAGCTCTCTGATTTTACAGCAGCCAGCACCCGGGGTTTATACACTGGAGTAAAGCCTAATGTAGTTCCAGACTGAAAAAAAATTACACCAAAAACCTAATATTCTAGAAACGTTTTTAATTTCAATTGCATATTTTAACAGAAATACAATATCCTAACAGCAAAAAAAGATTTCTGTTCTAACATTTCACAACACATTAGTGTCCAAATCTCCATTTTTCTATTAAGGCAATCTGCATTAATTACAAATTCACTCTGAATACTATGACAGTATTTCCAAATACATACAAGCCATCATAAAATAACTATTACTATTATTACCCTGGGGAAAAAAAAAATCACAATACTAGCAAAAATGTAAACATTTGAAGCTAATGCCTTTAAAACCACAAAAGGTACCATCTACCATTCCAAGACCAAGTAAACAGCTGAAGACATTAGGTAAATATAAAAAGTTAATAAATTAAGTCTTTGTTCAGTCAATATTTCAAAAGTTGTTCATGTTCTGTGAAATTTATATTCAAGTTTAGACTAGCAATTGCTTTCAAGTTGTAGTTCCTAAAAGAAGAGTTCAGGCTGACTCCTGTCTCTGCCGACGTCAGGACGGTGTCCTACTACTTAATTGTGGTTTGAAGCAGCATTAATTCAGCCCAGCAGAGAAGCAGCAGGTGCAGTTTGCAGAGCAGGCCTGACGTGTTCCTCAGAAAAGTCCCTCATCTCGTGTGTAGTTCAGCAGGTGCCACCGCTGCCTCCCTGTGCCACACGGGATCGCTTGAGCCAGTCAGCCTGGGAGCAGTGCTTTGCCACGGACTCCCTGCAGTAGCATTCCAGCTTGCCTACACAAATTGAACACAGGAATGGGACACAAGCGCTGGGAGAAGCCTTCTGCTGTCCTCCAAGCCTCATCCCAGCAAGAGGCTGCCTAATGACTTTTGGGTTTTGACCACTGATACTCTGAGTTGTGCAATTAAAGCATCCCCATGATCGAATGCAGCTGGTGTAAGGTTACAGTCTCTTCTACTGTCTGGAAGCAGCAGTTCCTCGAGGAGCACTGGCTTTACTGTATAGCTAAGCTCAGTGTTTGCTGGTAGCCTGCAGGGTTTATTAGTTAAACCAACTTGCTCAACAGAAGATGCAAAGGCAGTAAGGGCAATACAGAAGGGGGAAAATTAAAAAGACAGACTAAGTAACAATAAATACTAAAACCTGAAGTCAACTGTTGCTTCATAATAGGGATCATATAGTTCTGAAGCAGATGAACAGAGCAATGAATGGCCCTTGTTTGCTCAGTGGTGGTCACAGCAATATCATGAACTAGCCCACATGAGTCTAATTTAAGGATAGATATAAAATATCAATCAGCACAGCTTCATGGAGAACAGCTCTTGGACAACAGGTTGCACTTTACTCTTCGATATACTAAGCTCGGATTGCAAAGACACCTGCACTGAGGTGTTACCCACAAGAACCCTAAGTCGCCTTCTGAAAAGCAGATGAAGATGCAATTATCTTTAAAATATCATCATAATTTCAAAATGCAGTATTAATGGGGATTCAGCGAGAAATATAGCTGGTTCCCATCTTACTCAATTTTTAAAGGCTCTGGGATGAAAGGGACAGAAACTCAATGGCCTGTCTGTTTGCTTTTCCCCACCCCCTACCCATGTCACTGATGTAATAAAAACTTATCACCTCTCTCTACAAACCTTGCCTTGCATTCAATTTTAAAAATCAATGATCTGGAATAAACTGTAAAAATCACTTGCAATAAATTTGCAAAGGACATGCAGACTGCTGGAGTAGTAAAGAACGAGGACAGGTCACTTACACAGAGCAATCTGGATCACTTCATGAGCAGTATTTTAATGCTGGTAAAATACAATGTGTATTTCCAAGAAAATATAAGGGAGAATAATAAGAGGATGATGTACCGCATTCTTGAGAAAGACACTGAAGAGGACTTGAGCCATAAAAGTCAGCATCCAAGGCAATGCTTCCACAAAAAAAAAAAAGGATAATGCAATTTTAGAGGAAAGAGGAGAGAGAGGGTGATATTCATCAAAGTAAGAGGCTCACATTATGGCTCTGTACAGTCCTGATGGATCACTATTGACATGTGGCATCTAAATCAGATGTCACCCTTACAAATATTTCTATACATGAGAAATACAGAGAAGAACGTGAAGATTAATTAGTCTTGGGTAACATTCACTGCCATAGGAAAGTTAAGGAATTCAGTACATCTCATCAGAGAAAAGGTTAAAAGGGACATAATCATGATTTATAACTACACACAAGCAATTAGAAAAGCTGATACTACAGAGATCAATATAAGCAATCAAATGCATAAAAAGACCAAAATAACTTAAGGTGGAGCTAGAAATGCAAATAGAAAATCAAGTGAAAAATGTACCTGGGGTAATTAAGTATTGCAACAGGAGGTATGAGTGAATTCTCATCACTTGAAGACTTCAAATTAATATTAAATGCCTTGCTAAAATATGTATGTTCAGTTCAAAACAAAGCCACTGAATTTAATAGAGAAACTGCTCGTTGAAATTCAATGGCCTGTTGAATTTAAAAATAAATCCTCATTATGGTGCCTTCTTGCCTTATATATTTATGAGATTTATTTTTAAATATAACCACTAAATGAAAGAGGGTTACCAAGAAAAAGGTATTTTTTTTTTCTTTCCAAGCACAGCAACAGTTCAGACTAGATTTAAAGCTAAATAAACTGCAGCTGCGTTTTGGAAAATATGCTTCTCACCCCCCTCCTTTATTTTTCCTATTTCTTGTTCAGAGTTGTACAGTCCACTTAGTCGACTGTCTGATTTACATAATCATGTAGTTATTCTTCAGTTTTTCTGTTCCTATTTATAAACCATTCACAAACCAGCCACTTAAGTAACAGCATGATTTATTGTAAGAATGATTATGGTTGTTTCAGAGGGAAAATGGAATGTGATTAAACGAAGAATGAACAAGGACATTCTAGAACAAAGGGCTCTAATCCTGCAAAAGGATTTGTAAATGAAACCTGCCTCTCAAGCCCCATCCCACACAGCCAATGAACTACTGAGGGAATTCAGCAGATACCTTTACAGCTGTGCAGCCAAGAGCTTAGCTGAAGACAAAAAAATGGATAAAATAAACTAACCAACCAACCATGCCCACAGTATCTTCTGGAGAAATGGTAAAGTTCCCAGAGCCATCCACACTTTAGGAAAAAAATACTAAATAATGAACTGTATGTATACAGTTGCTGGTATGACCCTCTCAACACAGGTCTGAGTACCAAGGCTCTAGAGGGAGAACTGCAAGCACACCTTTGCCCTTGGAGAAGTTCCAGCATCTGAGATAAATGTATCGACCAAGCAAATGGCCGGGTATTTAAGCTGTGGATCCAGGAGAACACAGCTTTTCTTTATTCAATTGAGGTTTTGCAGGTGCCACAGGAACACTAACAACCCATGCTTCTTACAGAAATGGTGAACACTGATGGAAGAATATCAAAGTTCAGTATTTTCACCTGAAGTGCTTATTCTCTGCTATTGCAGCACGACCAAGTGGTGAAAAAACCCTGTTTGTTTACCAGTACCACTGCCTGTTTACAAACCAGCTCCCTACCAGGAACAGCTGAGAGGCTCCACAAAGGAGGAGCTGTGTCACAGAGCCACATTTGTCAGGAAAAGCAAGCATAAGATGAGCACGTGCTCATACCCAACACTGCTTTTAAACTCTCATCTTAGCCCAAAATAAGCAGCAGTGATGGATCATCTCCTTGCTTCATGGACAGATAACTCTGGTCCATTCCAACAGTGCATGAGCCAGAAGGAACTTGGGAAATCCCACACTAAATTCATAGAACTGCTTCAGAAATTCATATGGAGTTACAGAGCCATTCAGAACAGCACAAAAGCTTTTCATACTAGATTACCATATAAGCAGTGTTTCCTAAACAGTGAGGGAGAGAGGGGGATATTTTAGGTGACGCCAAGCATGGAGCCCAAGAAAATCAGCTTTGCAAGATCTGTGCTGAATGTGTGAGTTCCCACATAAGTAGTCTGAGGAGCTGGGGATGGGCTAAGCTGAGGGACTGGCAGAAGGCACTGGTAACATCCCTGCTGTGGGGACGCTGAGGTTACCCTGAACACTGTGGGTTTTTCTAAAGGAAGGTACTGAACTGTTGTTTTCAGAAATAGCACCATTACTCCAGCCACAGAGAACTCCCCCGTTCTAGTGCAATTATTTAGATGTGAGCACTAATGAGCACAGCTGAGACTGCGGCGAGCAGTGATGCCCAGGCTAACAGAAAACACTCCAGCTATACGCTAAAATCTATTTTTAATGAAGAGTATTAGTAGAAGGCTGAGAATGTTTCAGTTCCAAGGTCTCTTCTAAGCTGAATATGACATCTATGGATGCAACCAGGACCTGGGGTCTAGCATTTCTGTGATGCCTTTCTGCCTAGGGGTTGGTATGGGTTTGGTTTCAGCCTCGGTCTTGCTCCCCACAGAAATGGGATTCCCTGGGCCAGCTGAACCACTTTTTCTACTGGAAGGACTGATTTTGCGAGGAGCAGCAATGGGGGTTTGCAGCTGCTGTGTTTTTGTAGCTAACACTGACTCTAAGGAAGAGCTGCTGGCAGATGTGTGGTCAGGCTTCCCCCAGTTTTCCTTGCCCAGTTGCTCTGTGTTCACCTGAGCTTTTGCACTGTATGGTGACTTATCAGAGGGTGGAGGCGGAGCTCTTCTTTTCTTTCCTCTGCTATCATTAGCACTTGTAGTATCTCTTTTTGGGTCCAGATGCATGTTTTTCTGAACAGTCATTTCATGAGATCCATCAAAAAGTGAAGCCCATAGGGCAGATGCAGACTCTTTTTGCTGGCCAAGAAGGAATTCACCATCACTCTCTTCAATTTTCCTTTGTATGATATCAGCTAAGCCCTCATGTTTCACTGGAGAATCAATGCCTGTAATTTTAAGAGAGAGCAATTAACCCAGATTAAAATACTACGAATTATTTTACTTCTACCTATTTTGTTTTTACTACTCAGAATACAAAACTGTATTAACTACATCTCACCAAGTCTGAACTACGAGTCTCAATGGATGAAATGGAAAAGATTACATATGCTATCCAAGAGACAACTGAGGTGACAGGAGGGAACGGTTTTTGTGACAGCTGGCATCGAGGCAACAGGGTAAGCACTGATATTTCTTTACAAGTAAAAGAAAAAATAGTGTACTACTGGGAAACCTGTATGTATTAGATATTAAACACATTTTGTTATATAGTGCTTCGAAAATTTCGTTTCACAGAAGGCCCATGAAAGTCTATGACTAAATATTCCTCTGCTGCCAGCCTGTAGAAAATGGGACATCATTTTTCTCTGTGTGCTTTAAGACTGCCTTGCTCCGTTTCTTATTCTTCTTATTGAATTTTCCATGTATACTGCAATAGTACCAGCCTCAGACAGCTGCAGTATCTGATTTTCAACACCTTTTTAAACATAGGGTTTTCCCTATAGAATCACATAACTCTTTAATTTGGAAAAGACTTTTAAACATCATCCAGTCCAACTGTTAACCCAGCACTGCCATGTCCCTCAGCACCACATCTACACATCTTTTAAATACCTCCATAATGGTGCCCCCACCACTTCCCTGGGCTGCCTGTGCCAACGCTTGACAACCCTGTCTGTGAAGAAATTTTTCCTAATATCCAATCTAAAACTCCCCTGGGGCAACTTAAGGTCGTTTCCTCTTGTTCTATCACTTGTTACTTGAGCAGAGGGACTGAACCCTCTCCCCCAGCTACACCCTCCTTTCAGGCAGCTGTAGAGAGCCATAAGGTCCCTCCCCAGTCTCCTTTTGTCCAGGTTAAACACTCCCAGCTCCCTCAGCCACTCCTCATCAGACTTGTGCTCCAGACCCTTCTGCAGCTTTGTTCCCTTCTCCAGACACACTCCAGCCCCTCAGTGTCTTTCTTGCAGGGAACACTAAACACAGGATTTGAGGTGCCTCACCAGTGCTGAGTACAGGGTACTACAAATACTATAAATAAGCAGGGAAAAAATGGTGTGTTAAGAGCGAAACAGAGTTTGTGTTCTGCTCCTCACTCAGGTACTCGTGTATCAGTGGAATTATGCTACCATGTTACCTTTGTAAAACTCCTGTGTGGTTCATTTACTGCATTTCTGCTCTGCATTCATAGCTGAGAGAAGACTTGACTGCTCAGTGCTCTGATGCACGGTAACTCAATGACCCACATGGCATTTTGAGCATCATCACAGTTCCATCCCAAGCAGCAAGCAGTCAGGCATTTAGAGTTGTACAGTGTTTCTCAGTCAATACTGCATTGGATCCATTAAAACTGAGTGACCTACTTTTTCTAGTCTGTAAATATTATTTCTGTAATGAAACTATTAAAAAAATCCTGCTGCATACCATTTTTCTCTGCAAAAATACAAGTCCCAAATACACTCTAGCTAGATTTTCCAAGCATATTTTTCAACATCATTAGCAAAGGCCAAACAATTAGGTAAGTAAGCTAGGGAAGCCTTCAAATAGCTTTAAGAACAGCAGATTAATTTCATGCAATAGGTTTGCAGGCTGGACTATTTTACCTTTACATTTCCTGAGCTTTATACTACTCTTACCATGAGTGTTTATTTCTAGTGACAGCTTTTTTGAGTATGTTCAGGGCAGACTGTGGATTTTTTAGCTCAAGGTATAAAAATGTATTCATTACATGCGCTATTACAAATTCAGATTTAATATGAACTCCTTGGTATGCAATTATGTTGCTCTTTCATTGTCTGAATTGTCCTTGAAAAACTCAGTGTTTCAACACCAACACCAGAAGCCATGTGAATACAGACAATGTTGTTTCTGTTACTCTGCAACTTGAAAAGGCAAATCCCACTTACTCATATCATGGTAGACGGAGGTCGCTTCCTTTGTCAAGAACAAAGGTGGTTTCCGTGGTGACATAATCTCAATTTTCATAAGTTCCTCACAACAATGTTTCCACTGGCCTGAGAAAGAAAAGAGAACAATGACTGGAACTTAAACACTTCAGCCTGGAAAAAAACCAGAAGTTATTAGGTTGTGTTAGGAAACTATCTCCAAAGCAATGCTAAACAGTGAGCACTCACTTTTGCTTAGCAGGAATGCTCAGGATGCATTTGTATTTTCACCTCTGTACTCATTCTCTTAGCACAAAGTTCATAAGATACTACCTGTAATTTAAGCATCCCAGCATTACTGTTACACTATGATGGGTAAAGATCATAATTTGCCTTCAAATTTCCAAACAGTATAAATCCAAAGAGGAAAAAAAAAAAAACCTAGAAAAAAATTTAAGGTTCAGAAGCTTCATGAAGTTATGAGGGACAACCTCCAATATCCTGCAAGCCGGATGTTATACAGCCATGTTACAATGTTATGGCAAAGGAACATTCTGTTTTTAATAGAGGATAACTTGCCTTTTATCCCTTAGCAGACAAGGAAACCTCTTTGTCTATTAATAGATTTTGACCTTAAGGAAAACAAGACACAGTAATATTACTTGCTTCATACCAATCATTCCAAGTTTTCTGAGCACATTAATTTTAAGAGAATTTTAGAACCAGGGAAGAAAAAAGGCATTTAAATGCCAAGTGACCCATTTTTTCTGAATCTAAGGAAAATGTCTCAAAAAATCCGTGGGTAGTATTCTATCTATAATGAATAAGAAGTAGTCCTTTTACCCCACTCTACAGATAATTTAAAGAGATGCCCTAGTTTTTGCTTAGTGTGTTTCCTTAATTGATAGTGCCTTTTCTCATTGTAAATCAGAGCTAGAAATGTCTTGAAATACAACTACAATACCGAGTTTCCACAACCACAACTCACTTTTTTTATTGGTGCTGTCTCTGACTAAAGACTGGTATTTCATTAATTGACCTGGTTCTGTTTTCTGACCTGATAAAAACGCCTATCAGGAAGCAACTCTACCTTGTCAATGGCAGCATAAAAACTGACAGTCTCTACTCTCAGTAAACCTGAGAGTCAAACAGGAAGCAGAGGAAAAAGACACAGGCAAATTGATCAATGTAGCTTTTACAGTAAGTATTTGGTGATAAACAAGCAACACTACTTCAACAACGTTTCGCACCAATAAATGAGTTTCCTCTGCCCTGTAGGATCATTGTTGTTCCAAAGGTTTACCAAGGGATCAGAGGCTGAGGCACAGCTTTTACCAGGTCCAGGTGAGCAGTGTGTATTTGCCTGAGTGGATGGAGTGTGGCTGGGTGAGCATATTCCTGTGTCATGAGGGGTGCCAAAACCTTTGAATTACCAACAGAATCAAGTAACCCCTGTTACAACAAATTGCAATTTAATTAATCCATAATAGTGCTGAGCAAGGAAACCCCATGTTGCTTTCTATGTGCCTACTTGCAAGCACTGTCTGAATCTGCATCCTAGCCAAGGCCCCACATGGTTCCAGCATCCTCACCACTTGTCACTAATGCTTCCATTCTAAGGTTTCCTACTTGCAGAATCTCACCAAACCAACACACCACTGGTAGGATGCCCAAGCAGAGGTGGACTCTTCTCCACTACAGTGGAGGACGAGATGGTGAGAACTGAGCAATCCTTAAAAACATTATCTAGAACGCTGCTAAGAGAACAATTTTTTTGGAGATTGGTGGACATATTCTGCCTCTGGTTTCCTGCAAAGACACAGCCTGAACATATGGACTTTGGTTTAGTTAAATATTTGCTTTCCAACGGCTTAGACCACCACCCAATATTATCCCAGAGAACATTTTTGTTTTCGTCGTTGCAAACAAAGGCTTATGAGGCAATTCCAATTCAAATTGCTCAAAGATCCCTTTGATGTTACATAATGCCCCATTCAGAGGGCACGCTGCCAGCACTGCCTGCTTACTTACTTAGATCATAAAAGTGCTGCCAGAAAGCCTCCATCCACTTGTGAAGTTCATCCCTACTGTCAGTAGCAAAATGTTGCGTCACAGCCTCTCCAGACACGGGGTTGATAACAGAGAAGGCATTAGTTCTTCTCTTGGAGTCCTTATCCACAGCTCGAATCCTGGTTTCCTAGGAACAACAAACTGTGGCAATGACCTATTGCTTCAGCTCCACACTGGTTTCACCTTATGGCCAATGACAGTGTAAGAAAGGTATCATTTGGCTTTGTATCTTCTCCAGGTTAATACCCAATTAAAAAAAGAAAAAGATGAACTAATGTCAGGAACTGATTATAAAAATGTTTCTCATGAAACTACTAAAATGGCATGAAAAATGAAAAATAAGAGAATGGAGCACAATTATCACAGTTCAGTTCTGAATTACAGAATGTACTGTAATTCTGTGTTTCCCCTCCCCCTACCTTCACCAGCTCATCTCACACTGCTCACTCCTCTCCACAGCAGTTTAGGGAATAATCTAAAATAACAGCAAGCAGTTCCTTTTCTCCAAACGATTCAGATGGACAACCACGTTATTACAGCTACTGTTTACTCCTGCTACTGTACTTCTGTGGGCCATTGTTTACCCACTGCATTGTAAACTTTTATCCATTTTATGTGCATCTTAGTGAATCAGGACATTCAGGGCTAATATAGTACTGACAGGAAAATTAAAAAAAAACTTACCTAGTCCATCTTTAATGGGAAATTTGTATCAGTAACCCATACAATTCTACTAGAAAAACAAGATTTTGCTCTAACAGAGAAAGCTATGTACCATTTAAAAATAGACATTTTAGTTTTACCTTAATTAAGGAGAGCTACCTCAAAGTAATTAAATGTGTGTATATATATCTAAGTAGTATAACACAAGTCTATAATTTCTTCAGCTACACTTAGAAAGGTTCTCAGATTACCCAGCAGCACTGGCAGAGCCAACGTTTCTCCTTCTGTTCAGGGACACAGATCAATTGCTCTAGACTAGATCCAGTGGTATTTTCAGAGTATTTAGTTTCTTTGTTATGGCATTACTACAACAAAAAAAGGCACTTATCCCTGACTCAGTGGTTTTGTGTTTGCATGTAACATGCTAGAAGTTTTTAGTAGAAGTCTGATTAAAACACAACTAAAAGAATTCCAGGACACAACTGGTCAACACTTCTGCTCATCACAACATGATGAACAAATTAAAATAATTAACATCACTTTATTACCAAAAAGTAAAGCAGAAGCCCTGGGAATATCTCTGCACATACAACTCGACCTGACTGAACAAGCAGCAGCCCATTACAACACTGCTGCTCAGAGGATTTTTGGCATACCCAGGAGAGCCCTGTAACGAGTTTTGGTGCCAGGGTGCCAGCCGGCCCTGCAGCTGGCCAGCCCCAGAGCCCGGCAGGACACGAGGGCACCTGCCACACAGCAAGAGCACGCAGTGCCCTCCTGCCACACTGGGGCATTCCTGGCAGGGGGAGCGCCCAGGAGCTGAAGGAAGCCAACAATCACGGGCAGGGTTGTGTTCGAACATCTCCTGTCTGGATGCACAGGGAATCTGACCACAAAGGTGGCCTCAGGGCATTCCTCAAAATCCAGTGGGGACAGAACAACCAGTTCCCTTTTACACCACTCAGCCAAATGTCAAACATCTGCTAAAGATGTTAAACATACACCTAGAGAAATTAAGTTTACGCATGGGATCCCATGGGGATAAGCCTAGTTCCGATACTCAGAAAAACAAAAATTATTCTACAGACCATTCCCCAGATTTTAAATGCATTACTGAAGTAACCATTTGAAATACCAACAGCTGCTTGTAGCATATCTGATGGATATGCTCATTTAAATTCTTCTGTCTAAAAATAGGAGATGAAGTAATTCATCCATAAGTGCTCTATATCCCATTAACTCAGGTAACCATAGATACCAGCAAAAAATGAAATCAAATAGATTAACATTTGACAGGTAAGAACTTCAAGCATACCATACACACAAGTTTATTTAATGATGTTTGCTGCAGGTTTTATCCCACAACTGTGGTATTATCCAAAGGAGATAAATCCTCAAGCAACAATCTATATCTGATGTTTGAATATTTCAGGAGTGATCCAAGATGCCATTACAGCAATAGGCTGATGAATTTACCAAGCTTGGGTGAATTACACGACATGACCGGTTCCACATAATAAAAACAAAACCCAAACAACAAAAAGCTATTAAAAAACAAAGAAACAAAAAATCCCCACCCCAAAAAAGACAACAAAAACTGTTGTAATTTACCATGTTGTAATAATATCTTGCACAGCCTTATAAAAAAACTGAACCAACTCTGCTATAGCAATTGTAGAGACCAGAACAATCAGTGGATCGCAACAGGAAAAACAGCTGAATCTTGAACTCAAGTGACTCTTAGGGGAAGCTGAAGCCAGTTTTATATTCTTTATGCAAAAGATTATTTCTTTGATGATAGGGAAAGACTAAAAGGGAAAAATATATGGTTTCTGTGAATACCAACCTTATTCTATATTTCTCCCCACAAATAAAATCTCTTTGCCTGATAATACCTCTCTGGAAAGCTCATATTTTAAGCTAGAAAGAAGACAGAACTTGTTTATTGCTGAGGTACAACATTTTCCTGCTAAGCCAATCCTGACACACTAAGAAGCACTGGTTATAAAGACCATTTTAAGACATCAAAACAAATTACAGTTCTTAAGAAAAATATTGAATAACTTAGAGACCCAGTTCTGTGCATCTATTTTAAGATTAAACAAATCAAATAACATATAACAAACTTCCTTCATGTTTTTAGTACAAAAAAATAAACCAAGAAATAACAGCACTGGAAACAAGTATAACCTGTCCCTGCACTGGTTTCTGTTGTAATGTTAATAATTTCCATGAAGTTTGTTTTAGGCAAGCAGGGAAATATAGTTAAATTTCAAATGATGGCTTTCAAACACATTAATGCAGAAGATCAAATTCACTCTATTAGCTAATATTTTCTCCTTTGATTGTTTTGTGAGCTTGTCCTACTGTGACATCCTCATGGCCACTGGCTGGTAAGTACAATGTGCAAGTATAAAATGGACAAGCAACGTTAGGGTATCTGTGCCACTTTAGTGATCTTGGGAGCAAGGCAGCAGCTGAAACCATGGAGAAGGAGACAGCAATATACGAGCAGCCAGCACTTTGAAGCATCAGGGAGCCAAAACAGCAACTTCCAAACTGCTCTGTTTGAGCGTGTGTGCTACAAGCTCCAGCAGGTCGGATCTGGGTGTTCTCTCTGCTTCCCCTGCCTGCACCCACAGCCTCTTTCAAGCAACTGCAGGACTAAACTGAGCAATGGGATGTGAGACACCAGACATTTGGAGGCACTTAACTAGTGTGTGCTTTTCCAATATATTTTCACAGGTATGAAGGCTTTTCTAAGCCAACCGGTGGGACAAAGTCCTTACCGCAAAGAATTTTAGATATTTTCAGGGCTGATCTCATTTCCCTGTGCTGGAGTTCCCCAACACATACAGTGAATATTGCTCATGTTGCTGGCCTCCTGAAAGCTCAAACAGCCAAGAACTCATGTCAATATTCCTCTGCTCCAGCCCAAGGATGAACTCCCTGGTTCCCAAGAAATACTGTATGGTTCCCTCGAAGTTATGCTGCTGCAACCATCGCCACATTTTCCAGTGAATCCCTCTACCTGAGCTAGCCCAGAACTGCTGTATCACCAAGGACTGCCATTCAAGGTAATTCCAGCTTGATTTTGTCCTTCCACTCCTGCTGCACTGCTTAGCAGAGTTCCCATGAACTCTGAGCCTGTGGCTGCAAACACTTGCTCCTCACCCTGCTCCCCTCAGCCGTCACCAGGAACACGGAGGCAGCCCTGGGCAAAATATGCCAGGAAGGAAATCACAGGACCACAGTAATGTGAAGAAATGTCCCAGAATTCCTCAAGCTTCAGGCACCCATTTTATAATCTATGAACCCAACACAATAGATTAGCTATTCCAAACACTGAGCAATTCCAAACACTGAGCAACTAAGGTGAACTGCTGGCACATGTACCAATTTGCTAAGCTATGAGGTGTAGGCAAGGTCTTTAGTTTTCATTTTAAGAAAAAGAAAACTTGAAAAAAAAAAAATCAGGAACTGGCCCATAAAGAATATTTCTTCAAATTGGATTCCAGTAAATTTTCTTTGCAACAGAAAATATCATTTCTCTTTTTCTACTTAGTTGTGCAATATAATATGTTATAATCACATTTAGCTGGAACAATAACAGTAGCACTTGCATAATGGGAACTGCAGAACCATTCTTGCTCAACAGCAGTAGCAG
Organism: Climacteris rufus; assembly: GCA_013398175.1. Lineage (NCBI taxonomy): Eukaryota > Metazoa > Chordata > Aves > Passeriformes > Climacteridae > Climacteris > Climacteris rufus. The sequence continues at coordinate 57,425 of VZRZ01002100.1, read as the reverse complement.
TGAAGTCATCTAAAGTCAAAGTAATGACTTTGCTGGTCTTAATGGCCTCTTCAAGTCTTGAGTCAAAGGGAATGGGAAATACAGCTATCAGTGTGAAATTTTCCAGAGAATTTCTCATAAATCCAGATGATTTCATTACTTTTCAGAAAGTATCTTTAAATTACATGTAAAGGATCAGCTTCACATTACAAATAAAAATGCCACATATGCAACCCAAAGAGATTTTAGTTAGAATGTCTACAGTTGATGTTCAATCTCAACTTTCATTTTGAAATTGCTGTTTCTATAACAACATGTAGCAGACAAGCCCATATGATTAGTCTGCTTTCATTTAATCTGTAAGAGAAATTTCATAACAAAGGAATCAAAAAAATATCTGCAGGCATTAAGTTATTTTCAAGAGAAACTGTTTAAGTAGTAAAGTATCCAAATATGTTTTCAATTGCCATTTCTTTTTTTCTAATTTTAATTTAAATTGAAGAAGGATTCACAGTCATATTCTCCTGCAGTCTGACATTTTTGTAAAGTGGTGTAAGATACATAAATCATGTACCTTCTGCATGTTAACTTTAAGGATACCCTGCAAACATAAGGACAGTCTCTCAGCAAAGGCTTATCAAGCTGGATTTTAGGTACTAAGTGTATTGGTTACTCAGAGAAGCAAAATATCTTAGTACAATATGATTATTTTAAAAGGAAAAGCAAAACTAGGATAGAGACTAAAACAGAGAACTCCAAGGAAAGATATGAGGCAAGCGTGATACTTTTTTTTTTTAATATTCCTGTCATGTTTTAGAATGTAGATTTAGTAATATTATAATTTACTAAAGTTTACCATTTCTTAATGGATACTGTGAACAGCTGGAAAACAGAACTATGGCAGAGACTGACTAGAGAAATTAAGTGACCGAAGAGGTAAGCAAGTAAACCTACTTAAATATATATCACAGTACAAATATTTATTTAATGTAAATGTGTGAACAGTTGGAAGAAAAAGTGGCTTTGTTAAAAAGATATAGCACTAGCAAAAAAGGTATTTTTATTTAAGGAATCAATTTAAATCTTAGCAATTAAAAAAAAAAAGCTCTAACACAAACAGGTCACATTGCTATAACCCATTTAAATGTTTGGTCTCTGTAGCAGTCTCCCTCTGAAGGAGAACACAGTCCTCTCTTACAGAAACATTCAAGGCACCAAAACCTGATGCTGCTGTTGCAGGAAGCAGCAGTGTTGTACCATCACCGCATGTCTCCAGTCAGACCGAGCCCCTTGCTTGTACCACACAAGCATTTGCGCAGCCATGGAAGGAACTGGGTAAGAGAATCTATTCAAGAGAACCACAGCTGAAGCCAAGCCTCCTCCTGCCCTCCAGATGAACCAGCATTGACCCCCATGAGTTGCCCTGGCCAGCTCCTCAGTCAGCTGCCCCCGTGCCCGCCCTGGCAGGCGGCAGCGCAGCAGCTGAACAAGCGGCGGGCGCAGGAGCGCTGCTCCCGGAATTCGCGCTGGCACCGGGCACCCACATCACCCCTGCCTCACACAGCTTCCAGAGGTGTTTGTTTACTCCTGTGAGATGAACCCAGCTATGCCAATTGCAAATAACATTAAACTGCTCTGCCCATCCTTATGGGATGTTAACCCTTGATGCCTGCACCAAAACCAGTTTTCGAGAGCATCTGTTCTCTCTAATGCTTGCCACTCTAGAAGGTCCTTCCAAGTAACATGACTAAATTGAACATTTAAATATTACTTCAGATTAATTACTGGCTGTTTCTTAAGCCAAATAGTAAGCAACACTTTAAATTTACATTTTAAACTCAGGCTTTTCAATCAGGGCATGGAAAACAGCAATAATGTCATCCTAGAGAACAGAACTTCTGAAGTTATTGTGCCCTGAACAAAACCAGCATTAGGAAAAGCAGCTTATTTTAAGGCATTAAAATATTTTGAAAAATTTTCCAGCTCTCCTTTTAATTAAGACTCTGGTCAAATAACACATAACAACAAAAAAGCTTTTGTTGAAATTCCACCTTGCTGAGGACAAAAGTCTACCAGAGCATTGCTAGGGGACTGTAAGCAATACATTTCCTAGGTCTGCCTTATAGAAATATCACATTAGTAGTTATTACTTGTCCTAAAGAGAAACACCCTCCTTTTTGCCTCTATGCTAACCAGTCTAATGCAATAGAAGGAACTTACATCCACAGCTAAGAAATGTAACATTCCTGCTGGGGGACTGCACGTGTCACTGAAGCACCTCCCACCCTCATACTACCTATAAAGCATCCTGCATGCCAGCAGCTTAGAGCCCAAGTGACTGCACATATTTCTTAAACCAAAAGGACATCACCCAAAATAACAAATTAAATTTAAAAACCCAACAACCCCAAAAGAAAATCCCCATACAACCAGTTTTACCTTGTTGATGGAAACTGTCAATGCTGGCTCCAGTTTAGCCTCAATTTCTTCTGGTGAGTAATAACAAAAGAGCTTGCCACCTCTAAGTATGCAATACAGCCTCCTCCAGCTCGTCAGACCTCCTACCATTTGCTAAAGGGAATAAATAGTCAGAAATTGCCAAACATAAACCTAAAACAAAAAACCTAAAACAAGATTACAAGGTGTACGTGTATCAGCTCTGAGCAATCAAAACTTAGGCACACCAAATTCATTCGTAAAACAAAGACTTTCTGTTGCAGAACATTTCAGTCACTGATTTCTGAAAGGTTAGCACTACTTTAAATGTCTTCTGGTGTTTTACAATTTTTGCAGATTTATTGCCATGTGACACTAACAGTAAAGAATCTGCTGGTTCATGCAGAATTAAATCTAGATCTAGTACCCACTGTAAAAAAGCACCTTTATTAGCTACAGCAGTTGCACAATAAGAAATAAAAAAAACTATTTCACTTTGGAAATACACAGTACATTCAACAAATGTCAAGCAAAGACATTTGTCTAGAATTTCCACTTTCTCAAATGAATTTTCTGAACAGACTTCATAAATGCATTACAGTTTCACAACCAGTTTAAAGCCTGTAATTCAGCACTTCTGACAAATGACCCAGACCCTCTGGCCCTCTGCTACCACCTTCTCATCTGCCTAGTTGTGCAACGAACCAAAATGGAGAAGTAAAGTGAGTTCACATGAATCATTTCTGAAGGGATGAGTTTAAATATGGCTCGGTTCAGCAGCCTGATTCACCATGCTGTGATATGAACTCTTGTGCCAGCACAACAAGGGGTAAGCACAAGGATGAGAGCCACAGGATTATCAGGGCTGATGCCGTCAAGTACCAGGGCAAGCCAAGTCTGAAACAAGAGTTGTACTTGATCTTCACTAACAGCCTACATCATTCACGCCAAGGAAACATTGATTTTTCCATGTTCAGCCACTGAAGGCACTGCTTGTGAATGCAGCCATGAGAGAGAGATTTCCCCTTGCTCTAGCTAGAACAGGTGAAAAACAACAGTTTTCAATAAACCACTTCAGGTCAAAGCAAATGTTTTAACAATTGACTCTTAGTGACAGCTATTAACAGACAAGGATGTAAACACAAGCAAGGTCTTCCTACCTGCTGATTTAGAAATCCTGCCATCATATCCCTGGCCATGCAGGAGGGCTGAGCAACTAAACGGCAACACATCTTTCCATACAGGGGGAGCCAAAAAGAGGATTCCTCTGGTGGGGGGGAAGAAAGGCAAAAGCAGACAAACACTTAGTTCTGAACAACTGCCCTAAACGTATAGTGTAGCTTTCCACATCCATTTTTACATTAAGATCATGAATGTAAATAAGCATATTTTCATATTTTAAGAAAAGAGACTTAATCCTGTAGGATTAGACTAAAACTGATCTTTAGTCTTCATGAAGTTTTTTTTTAATTTAAAAAAAAAAAGCAATTTCCAAAATAATTTCAAGTAAAAATGGCAATATTGTTCTGCAAAAATGAGTTGTTTTTACATAAAATATAGCTCATTTCACAGCTAGAAACATTTTAAAAGGTAAGTACACTGGCCCTCTCATCTAGTGTGATCCCTGAGCCCATCCCATTGTGGCACACAACTACATTTATACATGACCACTTTGCTTCAGATTGTTTGAATAAGGCTTGGAATTTGTATCTACTTCTGCCTTCAGCACTAGAAGAGCATTTAGGATTCCAAGGAGTTTCTAATGAATTGGAATCGCTCAGCTCTGCTATGCAATAGGCTCTCTCTTCTGTAATTAGAAGTAGGTAGTGCAATGTTCCATTAATGTGACTCTGTCTTTGGTCATGGTTTAGAAATGCTTGTAAAGAACCAGAATATCCAGGTATGTCTTTTCTCACCAGGCTAAGTAATGTAAATTAATGACAGAAAAAGGCACTTCAAGAAGCAAGAATATAAAGTACTAATAAAGAAAGGCTTACAAATATCAAAGGTACTCAGAATTATTCATCCAACACTTCAAGAAACAAATGCCCCATAAATCTTCAAATCTGTACTTATTCAGAATTACTGAAACGTAAAGAAGGAAATTCCCTTCGAGGTCAAGTTTACCCGAGTAAATGATTAAGTTCCCAGAAGCAACAGTGAAAATCCCATGTCTTTAGTTAACAGTTAGAGGATGGCTTGTGGGAGGGGCTATCCTTGCAGGAAATAATGGACAAAGTACCAACAACTGAAAACACCAGCAGCAGTTGCAGGATAATCACAGTCTCCTGTAGTGTCAGCATCCAGGCTGACTGCTCCCACCCCATGCTGCCCAGAGCTGAAGGACAGCAGCCAGCACAGGCTGCAAGCACACACATTTATGTCCTGTGTTAAATCTGGGCCTCTAACAACCTCACCAAAATGAAGCAATTTTTCTTCTTTCCTTCTGACTACAGAGAAAAAGTCTGTTCTTCGTTCTGATACCCTTTCTTGGTTGTGAGGAAGGGGAAATAATTTGTATATAACTCACATAAGATGGAGATGCAAGTGACAGAAGAAACTCCCAAAAGAATTAAATTTTCATCTGGACTTGAAATTTTACTCAACTTATAGTTTATTCAGCTGTGTACAGATGCCTGCTTTAGAGCCATTAAATATTTTATTAAAGTTGTTCTATATTAAGTATCAAGAAAAATAATCTCTTTAAGCTCTTTAGTTTACACGAGCTTAATGCAAAATGTTACTGGTTTTTTATTTCCTTAAATTGGTACCATATGTACTTACCATTTCCTGTAATGGTAAGGCTGTGGGTCCTGAAATTGTCCTCAGTACTTTCCAGCCCCAAAGTGGTGTATGCAAGCAAACTGTACTTTGCTCCACTAAATGTGAAAGAAAAGGCACATTTAAGCACATTTAAGACATTTCTCCTTCATGTTGCTCGGGCAGTAATTAGGGGGAGCCTAGACATGCCTGAGATGCCACATTTGGGTACAAGGGCACACCAAGGAGCAGGGCAGTACCTGTCAGTGACCCAGACTGCCACCCCCAACCTCTTCCCACACAACTCCTGTTTCTCTGCTTCTCCTTGTAAACAAACACAGTTTGTTCATGTCTTTCCCACACCCTTATCTCCTGCCTCCATGTGGGTACCTCCAGTTCCTCCCACCCCACAGCTTCCAGGCCAGTGCCACCACTCATTGCAACTCCTGTTGCTCCTCTCTGGGACCTGCTGGCCAGGAGACTTCTGGTCTGGAGCTTCCTGGGGAGCCAGCAGCTGCCAAACCCAGCAGGAAGGCTGTGCTATCCAAACCCTCTGCACCCTCCAGATGCTCAAAGCACCTCTCTCCTCTAGTCAGACATCAAGTAACTTTCAATAGTTTTACAGCACTTATTCCTAGGCCTAAAGCAATTCGATTTGGTAATAGGTTCAAAAATTCCTATAGTTAATAGAACAACTGATGACAAACTTTATCTGAAAATACAGGTTAAAAATTAAAAGGCATTATACTGCTTCTCCATGTTGCTCTGCTCTTTTGCTTTGCCTATGCAGACTACACTTCATAAACCAGTTGTTTATATATGTATTTTTAATAGCATCCAGAAGATTGATTATTCACATGCAGAAATCTGTGCAGAAATCCTATGGTCAGTTTTGTAGCAAAGATTTTTTTCACTTATTACGCTTACAGGTTTCAGAACACTTTATCTTAGTTTTCTATTTTGCCTAGGGAAATAAAAATATCACTCTTACAATTCAACACAGTGCAATAGTGGAATGCAATTCTTGGAATAAGCTGGTATAAATTTAGTATGTTTAACCTTTTCCCTAAAATACTCATCAGACCAAGTAACAGATTTACAGTCCAGCAATGCAGTAAGAATTCCACCTGGCTAATGGCAGTTTGAACAAAGTTCACAAGAAAACAAACCCCTCCAAATCACAAACTACTCTCCCTAACAGGATCTAACACAAGATCCTTAAAATATCTTCAGTAGACCATAAGAAAGCTTAGCAGTGTAAAAGCTGAGAAGACACTACTGAACCAAAATCACCAAAAAAAGTTTGCCATCTTAGTATTTTTCAAAGTTTAATTTCCTTACTAGAGCAGTGGGAACATAGTTTTCAAACCTTTGGCTCTGCAAATGAACAAGGGGAATGTCTGCCTCGCCCTAACCCTAAAGAAAGAGGAGGAGGAGAAGTAGGAAGTTTGTTAGAGGGGAGGTTACATATCTGTCTCCAGGGAACAAAGAGAGAATTAAATGCAATATAACATTCTGGGTGAAAAACCACTGCTATGAAGCATTTCAAGAGGGCAATCTGAAAAAAAACCCATCAGCATTTGTATATATTCCCTGCTAGACTGCTAACAAAAGATTCTCCACTGATTATGTTTGACCATGCAGTTGAGCAATGCATTACCATTCTATTTAAACTGTACCAAAAAGTTCAGTTTCTTCTCACAGATAAAACTGCTGTGCTGATTCTAAAGTTACTTTTTTTTCTAAAGCATGACTAATTACCACAACAACCTTGCCAAAAATAATAGCTACTTCACTTTTAAAATATGCTTCACAGTAACATTTTCATTCTAAAATACAAGCCATTCCTTTTAGGCAGCTGCAATATAACTTAGAAAAGCTTTATCTATAAATATTTTTCAAATTTAACTGGCTAATCAGGACTGTTGGCTATGTTTTTCCTCTGCATTTCACAGAATTAGCTAACTGCCTTAAATGGAAGTTTCTTTGTCTAACAGAATAATCTGCCTGCTGCATCTCTGACTGTACTTTGTATATCTATAATATTTTTCCATGTAACAACTTCATTAAAAAAAAAAATCAGCTCATCTGCACAACATGCCTGTGGCAAAGGCTGGTTGTTAAATCTGTTTACTGATCAAGAGACAGAGGCACCGAAGTTGCCACACGGACCCTGGTGTGGGAGGGTGTAACTATAACACCCTTTCTAACAATCTATGTTAATTAAGACATCTCCAATTCCAGAATCTCTTCCTGAATATTAAATCTTAGTTCATTCATTCAAAGTGAGTGGAGTGAGTGTAAGACTTGTCATTCAAAAAAAAAAAAAAAGGAATTTTATATGCTCACCTTTCAATCAGATCTTAAATAATAGAAGGTAAAAGCAAATATAAGCTTCAGGTGCTAACAGGAATCCAACCATAAAAGGGAGGTCACTAGATTAGACTGTGTACTTTCAGCAAAATATCACAAGGGATTTGCCAATTCAAACACAGGACACAGGAGCTGTGCCTGCAGCCTGGTAGAGGACAATACATCAAACACAAAAACAAGTGCATGTGTAGGCCAGTTCTGCAAGTGAATAAACATGCACTTCAGGGAGACTCTCCAGTGATTTATCCAAAGAGCCACCTGGTTACTCTGGAATTTAAGAGCAAAACTGTACTGAACATTCTTTCTTCTATGAAAAATGCAAAAAAAAAAATACTTAAGCTAGAATACAAAAACTAAGCAGGCAAAAGTCTGCATAAAAACTAAAAGAGGGATAATTAAGAGATAATACCAGTATAACTCAAATTAACCAACCTAAGCGACCAATCAAAGCACTTTGTCACTAAGCTTTTTCAAGAAGTTACAAGTTTCCTCACTAACAGAGATTTCTAAGCCAAGAAGTTGGACACAGAGGGATCACAGAGGTTTTGGAAAATGGAGAATTTCACTCATGTGTGCACTGAAAAGAAAAAGGCTTGTACAAATGAAATCTACAGAGAAAAGGTGTTCACATAATATAGAAAGTTCACTTTTTTGTTGCAGTTTAATTTCCCCTGCTGGACTGGTAAAACTCTCTGGGAATACTTGAAAGATCTCTTGTAATCTTACAGTCTCTTCCCCTTTATAAGGGCTACATACCAAGGTCTTACTAATATAAATCCTAGGGGGAACCTATAAAAAAACCTGACAACTTATTTTCTGCCTATAATAACCCATTATTTTCCAAGAAACTTTTTTAATCACCCAGCCAAGCCATCATTAAAAACTTCATTGTTCCTTTAACCGTGTTAAGAAAGTAATAATCACTGTGAAATGATTATCCACAATAGAAACAACAAACTTCCAAGATGGAGGAAAGGAAAATTCAATTGAGAAACCAAAAGCAAAACCCAGGGGAGGAGGCAGCTGTTTAAATTGTCTGCTGGTGCTTCTCCCCTAAAAGACAGGCAATCTATATTCAAGCAAATAAGGCAGTGGTTATATCTGATTCAAACTGTGTCTAATGATAGTGTGTCATGGCCCAGCTGAAGCTGGGGGAAAGCACAGCCACCTGACATGATGCAGATTGAAAAATACATTGTCATTAGGTGGAACCCACTGGAAAGTTAGTGATAAAATTTGGTTTGCTCTGTGGATAAGATCCCTTGGATGTCTATTTTTGAGACAAACAGTAATATCAGTTTACAGTAATATCAGTTCAACAAAGATAGAATACGCTTGAATGTTTCCTTTAAAAATCCCAGCAAACAGATATATGAAGTTAGACTAAGACTACACTCAACACCTGGCAAGAATTAAGCATAGATTCTTTACTGTTCAGCTGCCACAAAAAAAGTAATTCCTTGAAAAAATTGCTTTCTAAAACATATATAAATAAATAAAATAAACCAATGCTATTAGTATTTGCAAAGTAAGTATTTGGCCTGCTTAAATTCCAATGAAATTAAAGTAGCTGGAAAATATTAGTAGGCAGTTAACTTCATTAAAAATGCATAAAATACTTAAGATCTTTTTTAAAAGGAAACAGGTAAATTCTTGGAAATAGCACTTGTACCTACAAACACTGAAAACCAGTAAGACACTTTGAAACATTTTGTGCTAAAGTCAATTAAGAAATCTCCTGTTAAGTAGCCTGTGACCTTAAAGTGCCTTTGGAAGTCCAGAGTTTTACTGAAAAGCTGGCAAGTGGAATCAGGGCAGAGGGTAGAGGAGTGGTTTCTCCTGCCTACATACACACCTTTTCTTTTTTCACACAACTTGGAACTTTTAGACATGTCTACCTGTCTGTCAAGTATGAGCAAAACTGGCTAGGTGCAAAAATAGTATGGCGGAGGAAGTAAATGGGAAAAGGGGGAGGAGGAGAGGTAGATAGACAGGAGGGACACAGACAGACCGTACAAGCTCGACTTCCTCTAGAGATCAAACTAAAAATATTATAGAGTTTGCAAAGAACAGTGGATTTACCAGCTAGCTGGCTGTGGAGCACAAAGATAAAGCCTGCTCGTGTGTTTCAAGATCAGAACCAGGCCCCAAGGCTCAGCAACATGGTTGGAATTCACACCTACTTTCTCATTTCCTATTTAAAATGTAAATTCTTTTTCACTCGGGCAAGTAGAGAAAGAATCAGTTCCTTGGCAGTTTGCCAAAAATTTACAATATATTTGGTACATTTCTCTTTTAAAAGTTATAAAGCCAGAATATCAGTATGTGTGGCTTACTGGATGACTGGGTCAGCAGGCAAAAGGGGTTCAGTGCTGTCTTCCTCCAGCGCAGCTTTCAGTTTCTTCCCTGTAGCTTTGCTGAGGGAAGTTTTAAGTTTCTTTGCTAGCTTCTTAGGAGTGTTTGTTATACATAAAGACTCCTCTGTACAGCAGCTATACACTTCAACCTTCACCTGGAAATCTGGGCTTGCTTCATCACTGCAATGGGGGAGGAGAAAATTTCAGAGCGTTTGTTAATAAACTGTGCATGGAGCCAAGGAATGCTGCTGCTACTTTATATACGAAATAACATTTCTAATCAAGGCAAGCAATGCCACAAGATTCATGCACAGACATACATTAATATGGAATTAAGGACTAGAGTACACAGCAGTAACTTAGTGCTGAGGTCATGAGATGGATGTTATAATTGTGCCATAAACAATTACAAACAGGAAATTCAACGTTTAGGTTAAAAACGGAAAAAAACCCCATGTTGTGGAAATACACAGCCAAAACATTTAAACACACTTAAATCTGCCCTCTACTGTCACACAAAACCCACATGATTGAAAACCTATCCCTGCCTTTGGTCCTAAATCAGACTGAACTGTTTTGCACCCCATCCCCCTGACATTACTGAAGAAAGTCCTATCTCACTTTGTTAGATTTATCCAACAAAATATGTCATTCACATCTTAACTACCTACTGCTATGTCCTCTGGCCCACAGCCTCTCTCAGTTTTCAGTTCTACTGATTCTCTTGTCTCAAGCTTAGTCATCAAACCAGAAGCCTAACCTCATCTTTCAGGTACAAATCATCTCTTTACACAGATGCCATAATGAAATCATACCAAAAGCTTGTGCAACAAGTCTTTCTATACCTTGGGGGAATACAAGGCAAGTTAGGGTGCCTTTTCTGCCTTTGTTGCTGTGTTTCACAGAAAATTATAGTGGTCAAGTCTCATATCTTTGAAGAAGGAGATTCAAATCTTTATCCACACTCTTAACTTGAACAGATGTTTTAAAGAGTTTAAAATTTGATTTAAACTCAGTTTTCAGGATTTTGATTTAAAGTTTTCAGTAGCTCTAGCTTTCCAGTCAGTCTTCCTCAGGAGACCGAATCTAAATGGTTGATATAAAAAATAAAGGTGGGGAGTGGAGGCAAGCACATGCCCAGATAGCTGTAACAGAACATGAGGTGTGACATGAGGAAAGAGACTGTAGCCTGCTGGACAGGATAACACTCAAACACTGTTTGTTTATGCAATGTTTATGCCTATACTTTCATAATGTTTTCAGGTTTTAGCATTAACTTCACTCTGTCCTTGAGATATAAATTTGTTTATCTCTTTATATTAAGAAAAACGCTTTCAGCATGGCAAAAACGAAAAGAAATAAAGGTCAAGTGGCACATCTACAACCAGAACCATTCTGTGCACAAAAACCAGCCTTCCAGTGGTGGGTATTCTCCACCTACTAAAACGAACAGAGCCTCTACTGATTCCTTTGCCCACAGCAAAACCTAGTGGACCTCAGCCAGTCTTCTTCATAATCACATCCACCTTCAAAAGAAAACAGCAATATTTGTACTTCGTTCAAGAGAAGTAAATTATACTCACAATATGGTTACATTTTCAAAACAGATATCTGTTATTGTTTTATCCACAATAGTCACCTCAGTATCAAAAACTTCAGCTCCCATCCTGAACAAACAAAACACTGCATAGCGCTGTGATCCTGGAGAGAGCCAGAGAAAGGTTTTATTAGCCATATTGCACAATATCATAATACTAAACACTTCCAGCAAACACAACTATACAAAATGGCAATTCAGACCCTCAAACTCTTCCCACCAGAAATTTTCATCATAGGATTTTATATTTGACCTATCAAGGCTGCAATATAGGTAGAATAACATACACAAAGGCAAAAAATGCCTACCTCTATGAGGAAATAAAAAAAAAAGGTGAGTAATCAGGTACAGTGTGTGCTAGCAACTTCAAAAACGTTAGTAAAAATGTAATTTTGTTTAGTAAAACTGACTTTACACAAAAAAAAAATAACATTTGATCCAAAGTCTGTATTATTTTATGAATGTGCTATATGGGATTAGACTATTTTGCCATGCTTTGCCCCTCTGACCCTATTGAAAATCAAAGTGAAATCAATGCCAGGTGACAGCTGGAACAGATTTAGGATTAATCTCCATGACATAGCAAAATGCATGTACTTGAAGGCTATCCAATAATACACTCAACACCAACAGTCAACTTTCATTTAAGTTTCTCACTGGAAACAGCCTCCAATATACTCCCTCAAGTGCAGACAAGACATAGAACAATGTGTTTAATCAGAAGTTTCTCAGTTAACCATTTAATAACAACATTTTTCTGATGCTTTCTCTGGAATTGTTCCTCAGGTGGATTCTTTAGAGAGTAGGGTTTAAACACAGAGAACCACAGGACTTTGAACTAACTCACCTTGCTACAACCAACTTCAAATTAAGAGCATTTACACAACAAAGAGTAAAATATGGACCTAATGAAAGGTCAAAAAAGGGGTTGAAATGAGTATGAACTTCCTCATTCAGTTTAAATTTATAGGCATAAGCAATTGCTTATCAGAGTAATTCATTACATCTTACATACTTTCTTTACTGCTGAAGTGATCAGAGCCTTTCCACATTAATGGTATTCGAATATCTAAAAGGGAAAAAAAAGGTAGGGGAGTTAAGTTACAGTCAATACTGTAGATCTGTGAGCAAAAGAAATTACAAAAAGCTTGTTGTTTATTTATCTGATGTTCTGGCAGTAACAGGGCCTTCCACCCAAAGAACAGCATAACTATTCCAAGGTCATTATCTGTGTCAAAGAAAATTCAATAATTAGTTCATCTTGAAGTGTCAGTTTTGTTTAGAAATTATACTAGAAGAAAATTTTAAATCTCATTTGAAAGAAATAACATTTCAGAATAGCTGTGCATCATAGTTCTAAGAGGTATTCTCTGAGCCCATTATTATGCATCAATGTAAACCAAAAACCCTGCTTGCCTTGTGCTGGAAACCACTCATCCCACTGCAAGAGGAAAACCTTCCTGTTTTAATGAAAAGACTGGGATACTTATACTGCAAACACTTCAGTCTTGTTTTGCTAACCACAGATAAAATACCACTTGTAATCACATCCCCAGTGAGAATTGTCCTAGTCGGCATAAAGAGTTTAGAAATCTTTTTTCTTTTCACTCAAAAATATCCTTCTACTTCAGAACCATAGCAGAGAAGCAATTACAGAACCATTATTTTAAATCATGCCTGTCATTTTAATATTAGGAAAGTATTTTCTTCAACAATTTTTCCAATTTATCTACTAAATCCAACACAGTACTCAGCGACATTTTCCTCCAGTTTTGAGGACTCGGGTTTAGACATAATGTTTTTTATTAGTCCCTTGTTAAAAGCCAAATGCTGTGGGGGCTTTATAAATGCAAAGCTGGTTTCTGAAGTACAAGGGAGCTGTTTAAAAGCGTGTGCAGTATCTTAAATGACACACGATGGCAGCAGCGAACAGCACGAGCTCAGTTGCCTTGTAACAAAAATCTTCAATGTTGTTATAAAGAAGCATTGCTGACTCCAGTGTTGTCTTCATATGAGGCTGGTGGAAAAATCCACATACAGTATGCAAAATGTAAAGTGGTGCCAGTATTTTGGCATCAGATGTCATGTATTCCTACAGGGGTTTACCCACAAAACTTCTTGTTGATGGAAGTGAAACCACACATAGTCACTATCTCAGAAGTTAAATGAAAAATTCAAATTTTTATCGTAATTTTTATTATGAGACATCTTATTATGCTATTTCAATTTTGAAACTTTCAAATTCATCTATTTTTAAGTGTTCATGAAAACCAATGAACTATCAAGTAAACTGCCAGTGTACAGCTTTAGACTTCTAACTTCCTAAAAATCAACGCATCACCATGTTCTGAAACTGCCTTTCACCTCTAAAGATGCATTTGCATACAACCATTTCCAAAAATAGGGGGGTTTACATAAAGAGAAATAGTTTCATTAAAATCATAGTTGCAAACTTTAAAAATATATATATTCATCTCTGTCAGAAACAAAGCACAGAATGTTTCTTTCCAAAAATACAAAGGTGTTAAATTTACATTAATATGTGAAAATAGTTACGAATAAAAGCCTTTTTTATCTTTTAAATAGAGAACTCTGAATGATAATTTTAATGTGCTCAGTAGACCTTGTTAGCAATTAGAGTACTAGATTAAAGATTACTTCTGTATGCCACTTTCAATATCTTGCTAGCTGAAAAATTTACACCTTAGTCAGAAAATCATCAGGATATAGATAGTCAATCCTTGAACAAGTTTAACATGCTACTTGCAAATCAGCTTTCAATTCATTCTTGGATTGAAAGAGCTGTCATTTATCAAAAACCAAGATCAATTCTCACACACCTTAATTTCAGCTACCATTAGCTGTAAAACTGTGTGGATGCAAGCTGGATACATTCAAGCACTACAATTAATCAAATTTAAAGCCAACGATTCCTTCATAAAATTACTTTAAATTATGATTATGCTTTTTGATCAACATTAAAAGTACTGTCTTCTGACAAAAAAAATCTATTGGTACAATAACATAAAATCTGTAATTTATTCACAAATGTGGAGGATAAGTAAAAATTATAGAAGTGTGAAAAACTGTGGATTAAGGAATGTACCTCCCACACAGTATCTGACATGCTTGCTTTCTGTAGGAACACATTCCTCAGGAGTCCTGCAACTCTTCCTGAACTTTGGTGTTGCTCACCATTGCCCTGTTTTTTTGGCAATTGTCATCCAGCACACACTAATGAATTTGTAAGTGAATGGATTACTTGATGGTAGAAAGTCAGGACGTGATAACAGGTAATCTATAGAAGGATAAATCTCTCAGCAGAGGCCAAGAACAACATTTAGGCTTTCCTGCTGTAAACTGGACCTGGCCAGGCTTCCTGACATGAGTATCTGAAGAGGGGCAGGGCATGGCAGCATCCAGCACTGCCAGGCTGGAGTGCACAGTGAGGCAGTTGGTGCCTCTTCCTGCTCTTCTGCTCCATCTATGCCACACTCCTGAGGACATCACCTCCAGTCAGAGCCACTGTGCTGGTAACAGGACAGAATCATTAACAGACAGCACCTAATACAAAGTGGTGTGTTTCACCTTTCTGTGGTCTCATCCCATCAAAAGAAAAGAGCTAAATCTTTCATATCCTGAACAAGTTTTTCATACTAAAAACAGAGTCCTTAAAAAGCTCTGATTTTCTAAAGACAGCAGAAGTGTACTATATGACCCTATAGTCTTCACTGCAGATAGCTCTCCAAATCTGAAGAAAGGTGCAACCACAGCACAGACAGGCAAACAGATGCTTTCATCCAATTACCATAAGGAGGAAAAACAGAGACACAATCTGCAAACAGCTGTGCTGGCAAAAACCATTATTGAACCATGTGCTCATCACTCTTCTTCTACTAGAAGTTACCTTGCTTAAAGATATGTCAAAATATGCAGAATTAACTGAAACAGTTTCAGTAGTGAGCTGTTCTACACTATTTTATTCTTAATGAAGCAGTCAGGGAGCACAAACAGATCCATTAGCAAAGCTGGAAGAACAGCCACAGGAATGCTGAATGTAGTAACATCCACTATTGGCACAGGCAAACAAAAAAATCAATCCACAGTGCTGAAGCTTGAGAACAAGCTAGAAAACAGTGTACCAGCCCACTAGAAATGGTTGTTCAATATTCTTGTTACTGGCCTGCATGGAAGCCATACCACCATACCTTTGCTATAATAATGTAATCTGCATTGCCTAAATAACACTTACATATATAATTCTGCTCTCAATTTGTTAGACATGCCCAGTATTATTACTTCAAAGTCTGCCACTGTGGGGAGAAAAGTTTTCAGCACACTCACACTTATTTAGCTTTGAAACACATTCAGTGTTTAATGGCAAACAGGAAAAAAGTATTTCCCTCTGTGGAAGGCCCTGTGAGTAAAATGGAAACACAAGGTAGGATCTTCAAAAGCCCAGGTGGGACTGAAGCACAAGTCCCCTTGAAGCATTAGAGGATTGATGCCTCTGAACCACACACACACTTTAAAATACCATCTTGTTTGTATGGCTTGTATTACAAGCCACTGTTGAGCCAATCAGCTCCTATAATTGATAGCCAGCTGCTTACCTGATATAGCAACCCTTGCTCTGCATGCCATCCGGTCTTTTGTCCCATTTTCTGAAGACCTGCCAAAAAAGAAGAAAATAAAGAAGAGATTTGAGATCTGTGCATTTAGACATCTACCATACAACCCTTCAAACACTAAAAAGTGTCAGGGTTTTCATATTATAGTTCATTTCAAATGCTTTTCTTACAAGTTAATTTTGGGATCTCTGGTTTAAGACATGAGTCATTAGTTTCTAAAGCATGATCTGGAAGGAAGCTACACCACCTATTTTTTTAATTCCCTAGAAGATTTTACTCCAAAGCTTATGTAACCTGAGCACTAAAAGACAAGCAGATTCATCTTCCTTGTCTTTTCCAGCTCCAACAGGATCAAAAGCATTATCAATTTTGCCCTTCTCTACACATCAAAGATGATGTGTACTTAATCTATCGGTTTTATTATTGTTTAAAGAATTGCCTCCTCTATTAATAAAATGAAAATTTCTAGCTGCTACCAGTATCATGACTTCCAGAGGCAGTTAGAATATCTTCAAGGACTCACAGATGACAGAACCCAGAAAACCCCAATTTTTTTCTCTCGGCCACAATTCAGCTTTCATCAAATTCCATTCTTAAGCAAATTCAAAAGAAAAGAACTCCAAATGGAGTATCAACTACCAAAGACACAATTTAAAGGATAGAGAAATAACTCTATAGCATGCATGTCTTCCAATGAGCTCCACAGAAAATGCAAGGACCCCTGAAGACAGAAGTCTAAGGAATGCATGAGAGTCACAAATCAAGCACACAGCAGAGCTGTTCAGATGAATGTCCAAATATCCCTGTCCTGTTCTGGACATGTGCCATCACTACTCTGTGCTCACTGACATCAGAGATAAGGAGTTGAGTAAATCAGCACATATAAACACTTGATATTATTCCATCACTAAAAACATAAATAAAGATTAATCACTGTAAAAGTCCTCTATGTAGTAGGAAAAAGCAATACCACTGCAAAAATTATAGAATACGATATATATGTGCTAGTTTTCAAAATGAGTTTTCAGAATAGTTGACAGAAAATGCAGCTCTTTCCTCCAAAAAATTTCTCCTTTAAGACAAGATTTCTGAAAGCAAAAAGTAGCAGAACTGCTCCTACAGATACCATTAACTGGAGCTAAGCACATAGTCAAAGAGTTTCTATGCTAAACTGAAATATAATATTTCATTAAATTAATAACCTGAGAGCAATAGTGTCTCTGCACCACAATTCTCAACATTACACTCAAAATAAATTCCATTAGACAAAAAAATTATAACATTATTCAACATAGTTTAATTCCTTCAAGAGTTATAATGTGAGAATATTTTCTGCTCGTTTTCTTCCCATTCAGTGTTACATTTATCACTTCGCTGTAGTTAACACGAGTGGCCAGCAGAGGGTACCAATTAACCGTGATGGGCCCGTCATTAAAGGGCCCTGGGTAACAACAGAAGGGACGAAAAACAGAAATAACTGCGTTCTGACTTGGCTAGCTTCGTTTTGTTCCTTCACACTTGGCTAGGTACCTTTTTGTATGATAAAGGTAATCAAGAAAATATGGCTATTGTATTACTCAAATTACAGTTTAATGTCAAAAATAAAAAACCCAGAAAAACATGACTTGTACTTAATTCTCTAAAGCAAAAAGAAGATAATGGCGTGGTCTTATAAAGCCATGCCTTAAGGCAGCAGTAATTTATGCTTATATGGGGGAAGAGAGAAGGAAGGATTGAAATCCTCATTCCTAGACAGACTGCTAAAAATTCACGTAAGTAAACGCCTGCTTCGTGCTGCTCCCTTTGAGTTTGAGCTGTTACTCACTGCTCTGCAGCCCTGCAGGGGCTGGGCTGCTCTCTCTGGCTCTGCAGCTGGGCCCTGTAGGCTCGGATGCGGGCGTTGCAAACCAGCAGGTTTTTGAGGGCGCGCAGGAGCTGCTCCCGCTGCGTGCTCACCGCCAGCAGCCTGCAGATGCCGTCTCGCATGCGGACCTCAAAGTTCATCTTCTCTTGGATGTCACATTCCTACAGGTGCAAAAACCCCAAAGGGTTAAACAAAAAAACAACCAACGATATTCTGAAATTTTTACAGGCTCTGCAGATAGAAAACGCTAGGTTTTAATTATGCGTAGCTATTGCAGTGGTTGCTGAACGCAGAATGGTTGTTCTGTCTTCAGGAACAGAAGAGTAAAACATGGGACATAACAGATTTACTATATCCATTATACATGCAAATTCCAAACCAAGCATCTGAAAGTTACTAAAAATGTATGTGCCTCATTCATAGAATACTAGCACATGGTCCTAGAGAGGGTTAACTGAACAAAGCTATAAATTAATAACCCACTTTGCACAGTGACCCCTACTAAAATAAACTTCAAACTGAGGAAAATGTCTCAAATATTTCAAATCAGAAAGTCAATCTCATTACCTCTTTGACCATCTTAAAAAAGTGAAAAAAATGCTTTTTTTTCACTTAAGAGTTGACAATAAATTCAGGTAACACCAGGAGGAAAAAAAAAAAAGACTATCCCAATAGTTGACTGCTTCAGGCCATGAACTGAAGGTCAGACTGCTGTGGTAGCTTCAACACCATAGAGGAATCATGCCATGCACACTTTTCATTCAAAGTATGAAGTAAACTAAACATGGCTGGCAAGTCACTAGAATTCATCATCACTGGTTTTTGAAAGAGTGTTTTTTTTAAGACATTCTAAAAACTTCTGGCAAGTCCGCTTTTTCCTGCCTACTTTCAGAGAAAGCAAACATTTATAAATGTGAATTATCCCTCACTTTCCACTTCAAAGAGGTCAATCCACATCAGGCCAGAAGATAATTCAGGTGAAGGATCACAGACATTTTGCTGTCTCCCAAGGGCATGCTAGATGCCACTGATGGTTGATACACATTTTCTTGTTACGTGGCCATCCCTGGCCAAATCAAATATTTCTGACACGTGAAGGACAGTGAAGAACAGAATGCTGTTGTGGTATTGCAGGGTTACATTGAAAATACTTTGCAAGTCAGTGAAGAGTGAAGCTTTCTCAATACTTAGCAAGAACGTCCCAGCTATCTCTGGAATTAAGAAGATCATGTCAGTTTTCAGTTTTACAGGACAGCTGTAAAACAAGTGTCTTGGGATGGATCTATAGCAATCCACTGACATTCCTGGTACAATAACTTGAATTTACAAGTTCAGCATTTCAGCTTATAGAAAAGTACTGCCAACTGCTCCCCCTGAAGCCTTTCAACAGGACAGAAACAAGAGGGAGCTAATTTCCCCACAGCTCAAGTACCTGAGAAATCCAGGACCCGTGAAAGGGGTAACATGGGTGATTTTCTTTTTCATGTGGGACTCATTCATGGTTGTTTGGTGGTGAATAGCTCCCAAAGCTCCCATCAGAGATGTTTTCCATGGAAGTTCTGCTAGTGCTGCCTACAGTTGATATATGAAAGCCTGGGACCCAGTATGGCACCACAGACTATCCCATTTTTACCTCTCATGGGTTTGCTTTTCAAAGTCTCAATCACTGCCAGAGCAGGATAAGGCAGGGCACCAAGACCTCTGCATTCTCAGCACCTGCCTCTCTATTCACACTTTTTCTTAGGGTCCATCCCAGAAAAGAAGAAGAAAAAATGCAGTAAGTAGCTTTCATCAATCTTATTTTCTTCTGAGTCAAGTTTTACATGGCTATGAAAACCTAAGCAAGGCCCACACCTGCCCCTGAGAAATAATTACTTATTCTTTGAGGCTAAACTAATAAATCAGCTGCTACAAAGCTCCAAAAATGACATTATACTTCCCCCTAATATTTCCCAGGACAGCAGGCCCCTGCACTGCCCCGGCTCCCCTCCACATCTACCCCTGGTACATACACAACTACAGTGAGGAAATAAACACTCCTATTTGGAGCACATGCGTGTATCCAAACTGCTACTTTCAGGACTACAGAAAGCATCCAGTCCATGCTACATCTCAGCCAGGCTCACATAAAATATTCTGGACTAGCAGTAAATAGCTGTAGGGCCACAGCTTAAATAACCACACCATATAAATCTCAACTGAAGGAAGGACTCAGCAGCTTGATTTGCAATGTATGAAGTTCTTCATGCCTACCAAAAAAGATTGGTCAGCCTTTTTTTTTTTATTTTGCCCCCATTCCTTCTATAAATACAGGCACACCATCTGGACTTGGAGGAATGACACAGCACTGTTCTGCCATATGCTGTCTACTAACGCAGTTTCCCTCCTGGTCTCCATCCTTCCCCCACCAGTGGCAACACGACCCAGACAAGATTACTAACAGCTGCTGTGATTTTCAGCCCCACACTCAGGAGCTACTTAAGCAACTCTTCCAAAAAGAGTCTTTGTATTCCCCACCTAAATATACTTAGTATAAGAAATTTCAAGTATTTCTAGTATTACCTAGGTAGTGTGGTCACAAAGCACACAAACAAAAATTCCGACAACAGTTGAGAAAAAACATATGGATCCTGCTGAAGGTAGGACAGGTTGCAATTTAACTTCCTGTAATTGGTAACTTAATCACAGGCTTTCAGAATCATACTCCAAGGTACACCTCTGATTTACCGCCACAGTGGTTTACATCTAACCCCTACAAGCCTAGTATATTTATTTAAAGTAAGCAAGTAGCCAGGGGTACTCTTCTAAATCAGGGCTGAGAAGCCAAGCCATCAGCTTGGGCACTTTGTAGCTGGACACAGGAATGAGTGTTTGCTGTAATTGACAGCCACAGCTTTACAGATACTCCCGACCTCAACTAATTTGGGGTTTTAACCAACTCGAGGTATAAAAAAAAACCGTCATTAATCGAAAGCCAATGACTGAAAGATTAAAGAGGTGCAAGGGACCAGCTCCGAGCGCCTGCGGAGGGTGAGCAGGAGCTCATCCCGGCGCAGCAGCTCTGCCGGGGCGCGGTCCCACCGGAGCGGGGCTGCACCGC